>VZRR01008552.1:271894-490167 GCA_013398015.1 Oreocharis arfaki | reverse complement strand
TTTTTTTTTTTTTTAGTTCTCATGATTGATAATCATAAAGGTCATCCTGAAAGATGATAAAGCAGTTTTTATTTTCAGAAGAGTGATTTTGGATTTGTTTATTTGCTATTTTAGCCGTGTCAGCAGAAGTTGAAGACAGGCTTGTATGTGGCAAACTACTCTGTCTTTTCACTGTCAGATACTTTATGAGCTTGTTTGCATAAACACAGCAACATATGACTTTTCTGTGTAGATTACTCAGGTTTCCTCTTCACCAGTTCTCCCTGAGTGTTTCTTCCTTTCTTGGAAAACAGCTTCAAATCAACACAACTGAAATCGATACTTGCGGAGAGACTGTTTTTCAGTGTCTTCAATTAATACAAATACAAATTTATCTTGTGACAAGTGAGACATACAACAGGAAAGAGTACTCATCTGCTTTAGTGCCTCTGTATGCCAACTGGAGAATGTGAGATTGCCACAGGTGATACGTATTATGCAGGAAAATTGCAGATTACTTTCCTTTGCATGCAGGTTTTTTTGGTGTGGCTCTTAAAAGGACACATGTTTTTACTGTGTACATAAATTAGGTATCTTCCAAAATACTGTGCAGTTAATCTGAAGGTAATGTATAGACAAAACCACCAGAAAACAGATTTTAAAATCCCAAATAACCTCAAACCATTTAAAAGCAGCAGTTCAAGATACTTGACCTCTCATTATTATCAGCTTGTATCCAAAGGTGGAAATGTTTTTGTACTGTGAAACCAAGACCTTTAGAAATAATATCTACTTGTGGCTAATTGAATCTAAATGTTTATATACAATAAACTGGACTAAAAGTGTCAGGATGGTTGTATAAGAAAGATGAATGCAGCAACAACAATAACAAAACCAACAAAAAGTCTATTTAATATTGCTGCAAAAAGAATGCCATCTACAACAGTCACTGGCAAAACCTTCCCAAAGCAAACTTTGCCTCACATGGCCCTAGATAAAGAACAGATCACAAAACCTAAAGAAACCTTTTGAAAAATTGGTCTTACAGCTGGTCAAAATTTAAATACATATATATACATTTTAAAGAGAAAGTCCCGACTAGGGGTGGCAGTGGAAAGGAAAGAGCATGTCTGTTGCCTTGCCACACAGGAATATTGCACAGCCTGATGCCTAGAGCAATTTTGTGGGTCTTTAAGTTGAAAGCTGATAAGTCAGCCTAAATAAGGGAAGTGATTCGTGCCTTCATCTCAGCGTGAGTGCTCTCCAAGGTGGTATGCTGTTTGCTAAATGAGAATTGTCAAAAGGTTGTAGCTTTTATCCTGATGTGGAATGAAAAATATTTTGAAATTTCAAAGTTTTCATGGGAGAGACAATATACTTTGCTGCTCTGTGTGTGTCTAATTAAACAGTGAATCACATAGCTCAGGTAATAACACATAGAGAAAGCTTTAATATTAATAACAAGTACTGCAACATTACTAGTGTTTGTCAAGTTTAGCTTCCTGGGGATTTTGTTTGTTTATCCTGCTATGGAACTTGAATTCATCTCCATGTTATTACTTCAGCTATTTTCAGAGACTGATTCTATAACAATTTCCATTTTTGTTCCTCCATTTCAGAATGCAAAAGAAAAAAGGCTTTCAGAACTATTAAATGTAGAAAGATGTTCTTTTTCATAGTATGGTAACATCCCAGCTAAGAGCTAACCTAGCTAGAGAATTACCTTTTTCCATAGTGTTGTGTTCTGTATGCTAATACATGCAGCATATCAATTCTGCCCCAGGCTTGCTACAGTTCAAACCAACAAATTAAGTTAAATACACGTTGGGCTATTGGCCTTAACAACTACTACATCATACCAAAATTAGTTAAAATATACTCAGTGATAATATCAAGATAAAGGCATATAACTATCCTAAAGAGAAAAAAAAAAGACCAGGAGATAACAGCACAGCAGCTTGTGTAGAATATTACAGGACAAAATCTTTGCTCAGGAGCAGAAAAAAATATGTAGGCATATGTAGCTTCTACACCCTATGAACCATCCATGCATAGGAACTCCCTTCTGGCTTGTAGAGATGGTAATATCCTGCCCACTGCCTGGGTTTGAAGAGACTTTCAAATGGTTGACAGAGGAAGAGGACTCAGACCAGCAGCCTCAAAGGAAGTGGTGTGTCTAACTCCAGGTATCCAGGCGTTTGTGGCTGTAGGAGAACACAGCGCCGTTAACCTGTAGAAAGGTGTTGAGGACCACAGCAGAGTGCTGATCAAATTAGACACATCTATATTTATAATGGAAGCTGAGCAGTTATTTTTGAAATCTCCAGTCTGGACTTAATCAGACAGCAGCATCCGAGGACTGATACAAGCTTTCTGGGCATTGTCTTGCAGGCAGTGGTAATTAGGCCCACATAAATGTCAGGGCTATCTCGATGGTTAGGAATGTGGTTGACTGAACAAGAGAAGTATGGAGGGAATGACAAAAGCAGAGTACACCAGTCATGCAGAAAGACAGAAAGAAGCAACAAAAATTAGAGAGGAAAAAGAGATTGAGAGAAAAAGCGAAATCCAGTCTGGACTTGCTTTCTTGCAAGGAAAATGCAATATAAAAATACTTTATCAAATGCCTTTGACTAAATTATGACTAACATCTCTTGCTCTTACCCAAATGGGGTTCAAAGCCTTTCTTCTGAAGCCTAAATAACTCCCTGGTGTTGTCAGAGAAATTGCTCCTGGGCACTCCTACAAGGATTTAAACCATTTTGCTGATCCCTGGCTATGAGAAACAGTGTTTGGCTTATAGTACTGTCTGCACTGAAGTGCAGAGAAGATGCTTACTAATGTTTAAACCCGTACCTTGCGTTTTTGTGGGTTTAGGTGTGGTTTAGAAATGCTTGTTGGCTTTCAGTGATAATAATGGGGTTTTTTCATCATGAAGTTTAGTGCATGAAGGAAAAACAAATACTGCTGCAGTGTATTAATGATGAGGTTGGTAGGCAACAGAAGCTTCTCTTTCCTGGTGGAACACTTACTCTCTTCCATCCAAGAGGCACAACAAGTATGCACAACTAAATTCTCCGAAATAATGGACTATATTAATTGCAGAAACAGTCAGCAAATATTTTCTACACTAGAATCTAAATGGATACATTGTAACAGCATTGTTTTTTACTTTTTTTCTGAAGATAATAAGCGGACATAATTTCAATCAGCAAGTTTTTATAGGTGACACATATGTAGTGACATTAATAGCCCATTTCAAAATGTATTCAGTAAACAGAATTTTTGTAAACAAGCAATTAGAAATTATTCCTAAACCTAGTTGTCACACACTACAAATAAATGTATCATGGTGCCCCCTATTTGTTCATATTTTTCAAAGATAGATTGCCTACTCATTATTCTTTAGCTGGGTGTCTTTCAACGCGCAGTATGTTCTGTGAGTCAACCTTGCACTGCAAAGATGTTTTGAATGCTTTCTTCAAAGCTATGGAAGTTCTGTTCTGCTCTGACTGGGTATGCAAAAACAGCAACTCCTTGTACATCTGATCTCCTCTCTGTGTTTACCCCAGGTCATTTAGAGCACAATATTAATATTGAACACACTTATTCTGCTTTTTACTGCTTTAAGATTGTAGAATCAGGTCAGACTGAGAGAATAAGGTTATTTCAATTCATTCAGATAGCTTTGCCAAACATACTACCAGCAAAATGGTTTGTCAAATTGAAACCAAGGCTACTTGTGCAAAACCATTCGGACTGTTCAAGAAATATCCACCTAACACCAGAATCAAGTGAAAGTGCTAATATCTTGAACCACTTCTGAAAAAGGAAGTGTAAATCAACATGCAAAATTCTGAAAATATGGGTTATTGTTCATATACTGATTCACTAGAAACAAATACTTTTTAAGAAACCTTGAATAATTATCTCAAAATTAAATTCTTTACTTACTTTTAAATGGGGTTTTGATAACACTTCATTAACAGATGTGTATTTGCAATATATTTTGTTTTACAGAACTCATTTGAGCTATAACCAATATCTTTTGTATAGACTTGATTAAAATTGTCAGAGTTAAAACATTTTAGGTAAGTCAGAAAAAGATATTTTAGGAAGAAAGCATATACCATAGCAATTTTCCCACATTTATGGTTTTCTTTTTAAATTACACCAGTTAGTAGATCCAGATATGCAAGTGTGACTATGACAACAGGCCTTTAGCTTTATGTGAAACCAAAGTTTACAAAGGCTTCCTAGTTCTACCAGATGACCTCATGACCTTTATGGTTTTGGCTGCATATAGTCAATGCTCTGTAGCTTGGGGCTTATTGTAAATAGCAAGCAGAGGTATTATTTTTCTCTGTCCAAAGTTTTCTATTGAGGAGTGCTCTAATTAGTGTTTTACCAAAAATGTGGGGAAGTGAACACTCTGCTTTCAGAGCCCTTTTTTTTAATTAATCGTGTTAGAATTGCTAGGCACCATCTGAGCTTGTCTATTGAACTAAGCATATGAGGAAACCCGTATACAGGGGTATCTAAATTTTGAATTCCAAGTGAACATACAGGGAAAGTTAATCAAGACAGTAACATTTGTAGCAGCCTTAAATGTAAATGCCAAAGACTTAGGTGATTTCCACATTGAAAACTTCAGCATCTAGGTTTCTGTCCTCACGGACACAAGGTGATGGACAGAAGCATTGGCAGGCAAGTTCTTTCACACTGGTTCCTGTCTACCGACTTTTCAGTACCCGTGAGTTGGTTGTCAGCTTCCTTCATCTGTTGGAGACACTCCAAAGGATGAGTTATGTGCACCTGAAAAGGTGCAATATCCTCCTGAAAAACAGGAAATTGCAACTTGTCCAACTGGATTTGAGAGTACAAAGAAGTAGAATATGAGAGATGTGCTGCTGAAGGGGAGATTCAGCACCCTGTTACTGACAGGTCATATTAAATATGTTTAATGATAATATGGCACTGACAGCTCCCTGGACTGCAAACAGCTCTGAATTAGCAATTATGCTTCTTTTTTTCGTGTAAAAAGCAATAGACATGACTTCTTGTCATGGTATTTTCCCCCTGTGTTGGAAGACAATCAGGGGCACTGCAAAAATACTTCACAAAGACTTTGAGGAAAGGTGGAAATAACAAGGGCCTTTCTTTGCTGAACAGTGAGCTCTAATGCTGCAAAACCTTCAGAGGGAGACTGTCTACAGCCTTTCAAATATCTGCCCATGATCCTTTCAAAATGTCAGTCTTCTGAGGTCAGTAAATTATTCTCCAGATCCTAGATTAATACAGGTGAGTAATCTACCTCACTTCATACGTGGTTCTCAGTTCCCAAGCCACAGGTGACACATCCAGTTCAAAAGGGAAGAGACCTTGAGAAGAGGACAGCTTTGTTCTGAAGTGAATATCTGATTCACAAGAGTTAGCTTTAGACTTCTTTAGTAGAAAAACATGTGTCTGAATACAATTTTCTTATAGATTTCCCCAATGGAGCAAGCGATGCTAAGCATAAAGTAAATATCCAGAAAGTGAGACCATTTGAAGAATAATCTTTATAACACAGTAATATCCAAACAGAAAGTCAAAGCAAACCAAAGACAAGAAGAGAGAAGAAAACCCACAACGCATTAAAGTAGCGATGCTTACCTTGTCACTCTTTTTCAGGTATTCTTATCTTTGGTTTCCTATTCACACCTTTCACTGTCTCCAGGAGCAAGACTCGAGGAAGTGTGGGGATTTCAGAGAACTTAGGAGAAACCACTTTCTCAAAATGCAATCCCCCTGCACTGACTGGAGCAGACTGTGGCTCTGCTATATCATACCAAAACTGGTATCCTGACTTTCATGTACTGTGTATACACAGTTACGTGGATAAAAACAGAATGTGAGGAAGGTAAGGATTAGACTCAGGAGTTAGGTAAGGTGATCTTCAATGCAAGGAATTTTTGATTTAATCACTATTAAAACAGATGTTTAGCATGAAGCTTCTCTTGGAATTGTTATTTTTCTGATAGAGAAGACTTCATGAAGGAGGCAATTTTCCTTTAAGGGTACATGTGCTCAAAATCAAAGAAAAGAGAAAGAAAGTAATACTGTTTGTCATCATCCTAAGGCTCTGTCTTTGTAATACTGAACAATCTATGAATAGATCATAAGTGTTTGTTATGCAACAGTAATGTTAAGACTGCTTGTGAACAGTTTTCTGTATTTATGCAACGCCTGATATTTGTTTTTCTCATTGTGTTGACTAGTGGTGACTGGTCAGACAAGTCATATGGTGTTGCTTCTGTTCTCAGATTAGAAGAGAGTGCACAAATTCTCATGTGTCAAGTAGTTTTGCTAATAATTACTCTGGCAGCTTCAAGGCCAAGATGTATGGTAACAATCCATACTTTTTTTGAAAATGAATACAAAAAGAGAAAAAGAGCAGCTGAAAAGAAAACAAACCCTGAGCAAATAGTCACATAAAACTGTTTGCCATGCTTGCCTGTAGAGCTATACACATGAACATTCTTTTGTTTCTTGTTGAACATGTGCTAGGAACCCAGCTCATTACTTTTGCTCTTGAAAAAGTATTTCAAAGGGATCTTTTGTGTTTGCTTTGCTTTACACTGCTGGTGGGTTTGATGGGCTTTTTTTTCATTTTTATTTTAACAGTTATAAATCTATACCATGTTTTGAGGTCTTACAGCAGGATTCTGGCCACTTCTCTCTGAAGTGCTAAGAGTTTCTATTGTGAGGGACAAAACACTCACTCCAGAAAGGCTTGAACCATACAAAACATAGGGCTTACTTTCTAGTCACATCTGGATCTTGAAATCTTTACGTCTTAGCTCTGATGAGAAGTGCTGGCTTTCCAATAAAAACTGGTTTGTCTCAAATCCTTCACAATTTCAAGTATTTATTTGAAAAGCCGACCTTTTCCTAGTTACTTTCATGAAGGTTAGCTTTGTCCCTGAGCCACAACATCTTTAGCAATGAAAAGATATTTTGTAGGATCTCAACAATATTTATAGAAACTTATCGTTTGCATATAGTTATCCAGATGGCTAAAGGTTTTGGGAAAACATTGCACCATGCAGGCTTCAAATAGCAAGTGAGTATCTTTAGATAACAGAAAATCTAATCAAGGGTTTGCACACTTGCTTTTTAACTTGGCAGGAAATAAACGCAAGAAGATATTTCTGATTTTTCTTTTATGTTTTCTCATTTTAAAACTTTTATATTAATTTTTAAAAGGCTAATTTTGGGAGGGGTGTTCTTATATTTGAACAGTGACCATGGAATATATGACCATGGAGTCTAATTCCTCCTGGTTGTTCTTCTACCAGTTGGTGTTGGACATCTGACATCATGAGTTCCGTGCACTTAAAACGGTTGTATTACTGATACTGAACTCCAAAATATCTACCTGAATCACACATAGTTCCCCTGCTGGACACATCATAGATTCATAGCATTCATAGCAGCCATTGAAATGCTGGATAGAAGGGACTTACAGAGATTCTACTCAAAAGTCACAGTCAAAGTAGAAAGCAGCTGGGTCAGGTCGCTCACAGCTTTGTTCAGCCAAGTTATGAACTCTCTAATAATGGTTATTATACAAATTTTTTGGGTAACCTGCTTCAGTGCTGTAATGCCCTCTCTGTGAAAACGTCTTTCCTGAACCTACCTGGTGCTTGCTGCCCCTTCTGTATCACCTGATACTACAGAGTTTCTCATCCTTAAGCAACCCTACATTTATGCAGAATTAGTTCCTTTAGATCATCTTTAGCTCATTTTCACCAGACTAAAGAAGCCAATTGCCTTCATCCTCTCCACATCATGTCCTACTTCCCAGCCTTTAGTTAGACCCTCTTCAGTTCTACCTCACTTTACTAGTTTGAAAACAAACCAGTGGGAGATTGCAAGTCAGAATTATAATTTAATAGGAAAATTAAAACAAATGCAGTAGTACAAGAACACTGACAGAGTCAGGATACAACCTGACACCCAGGGTGGTGGTAGCAGTTCAGACAAAGTGGTCCTGTTGAAGCAGTGATCCTGTAGAAGGGTCTTGTGTTCAACTGATGTTCCAGTGGTAGCTCCTATCCTCTGGGAATCCAGTGGACAAGGACTACCTGTGCTGTTCCAAGCCCCAGATTATATCCAGGTGGGAATGCTTGGCTCCTCCCCCCTGGGCAGAGCATCTCACAATGTGCTGACGAGTCATGCAGTGGGTCCTTGATTGCCCATTAAACAGAGATAGCCCCCAGAGGGAGTTATTAAGGACGAATTAAGGTGAACACTGTCCCACCTGCTTTAACAGCTCGTGAAGGTGATAATAGAATACATGCTTTTGGTTACATCTTACACTGTAACCTAGGACACTCACCTCAACAGGGAAGTGCAAAATTAGACAAAATATTCCAGATATAACCTCACCAACACCAAGCAGAGGATAAGACGGACAGATCAGATGAATGTTCCTTGACCATACATCAGCTCAGTACAGTTTGCCTTTCTCATGACAAGAGTGTGCTGACTCGGCTCAGGTTCTCTTCCAGTGTGACTCCTTCTTGATCACCTGGCTGCCAGACCATAATAGTGCACAGGGCTGAATGGCCTGGCACACAAAACTTGATGCTTCTTCTTGCTGAATTTCATGAAGTTTGTGCTGGTCCCATTCTCCAGTTTATCAGGGCCTGCTCTTTGTTATGGTAACCTTGCTCTTTAATTTAAATTTGCTAAGGGTACACCCCAAAATCATCCAGGTCTTTAATGACTATGGCTAAACAATAAGGGGCCCAGAATCAACTTCCGGTGTACTCTCCTAGTTTCTGACCACCAGCCAAACACCAAACTATTCATTATTACCATCTGAACCTGACGTATCCGTGATTTAAAAACCTCCTAACAGTCTGTATTATTTCCTGTATTCTTCAGAACTTTAAAGGCAAGATTATTTTGCTCTCAATTAAAGTAAGAAGTTAGGGAAAGAAATTACGTGTGGGTGCTCTTCTGTCATGCCTATTCAAAAATAGCACCCTTTTAATGCAACGCAGGTGGAACCAGGCCCTTCTACGATGAAGTTAATGGAAAATGTGTAAGGAAATGGCCATAGAATGGAAGCTATCATGTTATTGTGGCTAAACAAGCGACTGCTTCTCTGCCAGGCTGTGATAAGTGAAACACATTAAATCAAACCACCAGTTAAACCACAACTCCTTGATGGTAATTTTCTTATGCACAGTTTCTTAGAGGTTTAAGCTAATGGATTTTACTCACCAAATGGATTCTACTAGGGTATGCACTTTGTGCCAGTTACCACAGCTCAGCTGTAGAGTAGCAATTCAATAAGACAAGGTAATTAAATAGTTTTTGACCTTGCAAGTATGCCATATATAAGGATAAATGTTGACCTCATTATTAAAAAATTTATTCAGAAGATCAGATACTTTTTTTTGTTGATGCCTTGGCTTGCTGATTCAGGCCTAGAAGGGGTTGGCACAAGTATTGTAAAAATAAATGGTGCTGCTTTCACTCCTTTTATTGGCTACATGCTTAGGGATATAGCTACTGTGAAATATGCCCTCTGAAAAAAAAAAAAAAAAATTTCTATGTCTATTCCTGCGTTTGACCTATTTATCAGGTAATTTTTGGGGCTTTAATCTTGATATATGATTCTCTCTTCTCTTTTTTTTTTTATATTTTATTTTTGTATTATCGATACTTCACATGATGCAATGTTTGCTCTCCTTTTCATGAGATATATTTTTCCTTTTTTTCAATATTGGAGCATTTCAATAGCATTTCTCTAATCATAACACTTAGGCTTGTTGTTTGGCTTTTCAGAAATATGACTAGGATATTTTAAAGGAGAGTGGCATGATTTAACAATACATTTTTAATATGACCTAAGATGAAGAGTTAAAACATGTTCCAGCTTTGTGCAACCATTGATTATAAAAGCTCTCATGCAGGAGTACTGTAATTAAGCCTTAGGAGTGCAAGAATTTTTATGTATTTTGACAATACCACTGTACCATGAGTGACATGATTGGCTTGCTTCCTAGAGAGGGAGACCTGGAGAGGGGATGTAAGTCCAAAACATAATTACTGGATAGACTTGACCAAATAATTAATCTGTAACACAGCACACTTGTCTTGCTTACAGGGATCCATTTTATCCAAGTAAACAGTCCATAAAATCAAACAGTTATCCTCTCACCCCTCCCTTAGGACACAAAGATGGAAAGGAAGGTATAAAAGTATAAAATGCGTGCTGTGTTTTTGTTCCTGAACAAACTTTTGATATTTCGTTGAGATAATTTTTTCTTGCTGGTTTGAAAGGATTTTTTTGGCTCTTACATAAGTGTCTTTTTTATTTCTTTTATTTCTTAAAAATCTACCACTTTTTAAAAATAAATAGCTTTACAATATTCTTGAACTAACTCCTCTCTTTCTTTATATGAGTGTTATTGATATTTTTATGCTTTAGAAGTTTTGCCAATAAAGTTCATAGTGTACAAGTTAAACTGATTCTTATGCAAAGGGTAGAGTCAGGCAAGTTGGGATGAGCATCATAAAGCAAATATTTTGAGTCTGTAACATTAATTTGAGAATCTCCTGGACAGGCTTCTACATGCACTATGTAGAAATTTTTATTGAAGCAAAATGATCTGAACAGTTGAGTCCATTACCTATTTTGCACCACTTCAGTAAAAATTAAAAAAAAAAAATCACTCTTCACATTCATTTGTTATTACATTAGGAAAAAAAGATCACTGTCTGCTAGTCTTACTGCTTGTACTGTGCCATCTGTGCTTCTAAAAGTAATAATAAGCAATGAACTGCATATGCCATCTGTAGTCAGATCTTTAATAACAATTAGGTAATAATAATCCCCAAGAAATCACTTGTTAACTGTGATAATTGATTAAATGTAATTATTTTGTACAATAAACTCTAATCAATGTTTTACAATGCTGATAATGTCTTTCTTCACCTCCCCCCCACTTCTTTTTTCCATACTAAATTCCCCAGCATCTTTGAGCAGCTGTGCAGGAAAATTACTGATTTTCCTGGGTTAATGACTGATTTTCTACCAGTCAAAATCCAAGACACAGTCTGCTTAGAACCAACTTTTTGTTTTTTCTTATGAACAAGGTACAATGTAAATATAAAGTAACACTTGGCAAAATTAATTACTTCAGAGTAACTCCTTAAAAGTTTAAGAATAAACAAAGATTGGCAATTCAAGTAAAAACTTCATTGCAGTACACTCCAATATCAGTGGATTGTTCTGGAGCAAAGGTGTTTCCCCACAGAACTGGTGGTAACAAGTAACCCCAAGACACAGAAGGTGGTTGGCTGATTTGGTTACAACTCCAATCCGAAGGCCCTAGTCCAGCAAAGACTTAGATCTTAAATCAGGTGAAGCAGTCCATTGCTTAATTTCCAGTATGTGTCTGAATTCCAGCTCAGACTTAAGTATGAGTTTCAGTGCTCTAGTAACCTGAATTGTTACACTGATTTCTGCACAGATGAGTAGGGTCTTGTGCTCTTATGGTATATTCATTTTCGTAAAGCCAAGCTCAAGCAACATTTGTGAGATGAGGAATTACATCTGAACAGCAATCTGTAGAACGTATGTCTCAACAAAAAATATCCTAGAAAGTGTTCAGACATGCCTCTCCAAGAACAAGACCAAGTATATTAACATAATCTACTATGGCAATATAAGAGGGAAAAAAAGAACCTTGGTTTAGTTACTATGACAATACGAATATCTTCTGTATGACTAATGTAATTAAATCACATACACAGCTTTTAAAAATCTCTTGGAATTTTTTTCATTTTAATTATTAGAGATGCATTGCATAAGGAAATGCAAGACTCAGAATCCATTTTACAGCAGCCAGCAAACATTTATTAGACAAAAGTGATCCTGATTCTCTGCAGTGAGTTCAAACTGGTAGCTCAAAAGCAAACCAACAATCCAGAAGCATGTGGTGCTATAAAATTAGAGGCTAAATTAGAGACCAGTCACAAGCAATCGCAATGCTATAATCTCGTTGGGATCACAGAGGCCTAATGGGATAGCTCCCATGGCTGAAGTGCTGCAATCACAGGAATGTTTAGAAGGGGACCTCTCCAGATGATTCAGTCCAGCCCCACTGGCCAAGCATTAGATACAGCCAGTTGCCCAGGACTGTGTCCAATCAGGTTTGAAATATCTCCACATATGGGGGGTCCACTGCCTTTCTAGGCAACCTGTTCTTGTGTTTGACTACACTCACAACAAAACGTTCTCTTCTTGTGTTCATGCTGGATTTCATGGGGTTTGATTTGTGCCCATTGCCTTTGTCCTGGCACCGAGCACTGCTGAAAAGAGCCTGACTTGTTCATCTCCGTTTGCTCTATTAGGTATTTATACACTTTGATATGATACCCCTGAGCCGTTTGTTCTCCAGGCTGAACAGTTTCAGCCTTTCCTTGCAAATCCAGAGAGAGAAAAAGAAAAAAATTTGGAGAGGAACAGTGATCAGAACTGAACTATTTTTTTTAAATTATGTTTCTATAGAAGAAATACATTCATATAGAGTTTTGATTTTTTTTTAAGATTTTTTAAATGAAAATACCTTAAAATCAGCCCAACTGAAATACATCTCAAAATCAAAACTCTTAATTTCTTTTGCAGACCTTTGTTTTCAGGTTTTATTTATCTTTAAGACGAATTCATAAGCTTGCAACTGGTGTCCCTGATTTTCACCAACTGCTCCTTGCACATAGACCAAGAACCATGTGAAAAGGAGGAAGATATTACTTTTAACATGCTTAGAATAAGACCACTTATTCGGAAAAGCTTATTCTAGTTTGCTACCCCATAGAGTCCCAAAAGAATTTGTTGGCCAGGATATTTAATGTTCGTACAACATAAAATTCGTGTGCCTTAAACAGCAAACATTGATTTTGTCATTCAGGGAAAATATTTGTTAAATATGTAAATGAACTTTATACATGTCTGAAGTTCTAGTGGCACAGAAATCAATTTTTTTTTTCAGTAAGTAACCACTTGAGCCTGAAGTGTTTGTAAATTTCACTTATGTGTTTCCTTAATTTTGAGTCCATTTCAGATTGACTTTCTACTTCAGAAATAAATATAGGTTTTGCTGGAAAAACTTGTTGCATGTACATTTAAAAATGAAGAGACCTGACATTCTTTAGATTCACATCCCATATTTTGCATTTTCCTGGTATGTCCCATGAGTTTTTTGAACACATAGGGCTTCCAGTATTACTCTGCCTATGCTAACTATTTTCAAGCAATATACTTTTGGTATAAGGATGTCATATAAATGCTAATACAGTGACATAATTTCCAGTGCTTTTCAATTCATGCAAGTATTTCCTACCCTGTCCTTAATATTCTTTACATTTAGTATTATTTATTTGTTATATTTTCATGGATGTGCAAAATAAATAAGGGAAAGTGAAAATTTAAATCCAATGTTGACATAAATATTCACTTTTCTCAAAATGGTTATTTTTGTTTTAAAATATACAGAGAGATTATTGTTTGTGGTTCAAATTCAGCCTCAGAAATTAACTACATAATAGTTTTCCTATTGGCGCTTACATTAAAATCTGTCCCAGCATCATTAAACAAAGATAACCATAACAGTCAAAATAAAAAATGCTCAGAAAAAATTATAACCCAAAATAAAGAAAAGATTGTGGACACACTACCAGTGCTCTTCTCTAGACAATACACAGAGTACTGTATTGCAAGAAGATGAAGGTAGAGACAGAAATACTTGAAGCAGCATGAAGGGCTTTTCGAGGAAGTATTGTCAGTTCAGCTGAAAGTGAAGATGCCAAACCACAGCACAGTTTTTACACCAACCTGTTTAAAACAGATTGCCTACTGCTTGCTGTAGCTACAATGAAATGCCGTATATAGACTTCTACAAATGAAAGGAAACAATGAGTGCTTTCCCATATAGTAAAACAGGCTGCTTCAGCAAGCTGGCATGAGGGTGTATGAGCCCTTTTTCCAATGGCATAAGCCAGGATAACTAGTAGCATACCTGACAGGACTATGGGAAGATTAAAATTATGTTTTTGTGTTTCTGTGGAGCATCACCAGTGTTATAAATAACAGTACAGACAGCTTGTTCCCTTGCAGTTCCACCAGCAGCTGTACAGTACTTACTGTTTAATAGATAGAAAGGAATCAATTTACATCATTTTCAGAATAGCCCTTTACCTATCACAGTGACTGTTGATCACGTTACACTGAGACTCAGCCACTTGGTTCCCTCGGCCTATAACTGCAATATGAGGTGTGCATTTTCCCTGGCAGAGCCACAGTTCAGCCCAGTATGTGTTGAAAATTACAGCTTTGCTTTGCAAGATGGGTAATTTCAGAAAGACCCGACTGGTTCCCATGAAGAATAATTCATCTGGATATTACCTTATGGCATGATTTACATACTCCAGAGCACAGACTAGCCACCAAGGAGTTTTCAAGTGGGCGCTCTCTGTTTTGATAGCTTTACTGATGTTTTACATCAACATAGATAACATAAGTACTGAAACACTGATGGCGTTTTCAGACTATAAGAGAAGTGTTACAAAGCAGGGGTTAATAGTACTGTAGCTACCTATCTGTTTTTAATTTTGGAGACTTAAATCTTTATTCCATTAATAAGGAGGTTCAAAAGACATTCCAGCTTGCATTTGCTCACTCTTTTCTCTTTAAGCCATTACGAATGTGCTGGAATGACTTAAATATCTCCTTGTGGGCTCCACAAGCAGGTTGCAAACAAAGAGATGACAAGAGGTAAACTGTTCTTCAGCACAGAGGGAAGGAGAGATGAGTAGAGCGACACAGACAGGGGTTTAGAATAATCAATTGGAATAAACCAGGTAGTGGATGTCACTGGATAATGCTCAGTCCAGTGATAAACTTCTAGCCAGCAACAGGAGGCTACAGCAGAGGTTTTCACCTTACCCCTGCTTTCCACCATGGGAAAAAAAAACCAGCAGGAAGACGTCTTTGTGGTAGCACTGAGACCTCACTTGACATTGTCAAGCAGGTCAGTGCAAACATAAAAAATTCTGACCCACTTTTTTGGGTGCTAGGACACCAGCCCAGCCTCCTGGGAAGGGACAGTAGCCAGTGCCCTGTACTGTTAGAGTGCTCAGATGCTAATAGGGGTCTGTTTCAGCTGGAAAGGCTTTTCCGCAGTCTTTGCAAAGTGATGAAGGGAGATGGTACAGCAAACAAGCTGCTGAAAGAAAGCAAAAGGGTTGTCAAACAGAAGAATGTCTAAAAGTTTCGAAAGGATGATGCCTTCCTTAAAGTAAGCATAAGATGAGTGATGACATGATTCCTCAGAACTGGAAGAGAGAAACAAAAAGTGCTTGTTGAGGCTAATTTTCCTGGGCTATTTTCCTTTTTCTATTGAGTTTTCAAAACTAGTCTTGAAAATCAAGCAGTGATGCTGAAAAACTTCCAGAAAATTATGGTGCTAAAATTACAGCATTGATTTGCCTTAGGGGAAAAATTCACAACCTTTCAGAGAAATGGTAAACCAGAAAAGTCAAGAAGGCAATCATAGAGCTGCTAGAGAGAACCAACTTTTTATACAATAATCATAGGTTAAAGCACTTTTTTTTTCATACATTGTTATATAACATTTCATGTATTCCCTGCCTGAGGATTCTCACAAGGAATGAAGACAGCATCATATTACACACTTTCCATGAAATTACTTGTCTTCTGCAACCTTAAAAGAAACATTTCTCCAAAATGTTACATATATTGAAGACGTTTTTCCTCTACTCCTTCCCTTTTGGCAAAATCAGACTCTCAGATAGCATGTATCTACTTCAAATTCACAGAAGAAATTATTTGTGTAATTCTGGATTTCCACTCCTTCCCAGCAGTTTTACTTAGTCCTTCACTCTTCTTCCCTACAAAAGTAACTTATAACTCATCTGCTTCTTACATATTTATTGAAAAAGTAGAGTTTGAGAATAATTTGCAGCTGGGAATGATAATTTATACACCAGTTCTGGGACGGTTTTTAAGGTAAGTAGTGCATTGCAAAAAAATACAGAAGTTTTGATTCAAAAACTTGAGGAAGCTGAAAGTCCCAAAGGCATTGAAATTAAAAGCATGAAATTAAGAGCTAAGGCTTCACTGGAAGTCATGCTCTGAAATGCAGTATAAATCTGGATTGTGCCAGATCTCAGCCATCCCCTTGCAGGAGAGAGTGGCCCAAAAGACAGAGCTGAACCTGTGCAATGGTTGCTTGTCACCGTTTTTCAGGGCTCCCTGTTTTAGGAGAAATTAATGGTGCAGTCAGATACTTGTTTTTTGCAATCCTTTGTAAGGGCAGAAAAGGTTCATATGGCCTAATCCCCCTAAACGCTGTAGCAAAATTCAGTAGGATGCATTGCTTTGTCATCTGCTGCAAATGTTTCTCTACAAGAGTTTTATCATTTTTAGGAGTGTTTTGAACTGCTTCTGCATTGTTTCTACACTCTTAGTGCTGATGGTCTCACCAGCACCCAGTCCTCCTCCTTGCTTTGCACTTAGCACGCTGTTCCTTCTCCGCCTGAGCTCGGTGTGTTTCTGCTGTTGTCTTTCACATTCGCATTCAATCCCTCTTACTTCACAGCACCAAAAGGTATTTGTTAAATTGTAAAAGCTACTCCCTGCCCACTCTTATGCAGTAGCTTCTTTTGTTTAGGTTATTCTTAACCTATGGGAAATGAAATTGCCCTCTCATTTAGCCTGAAATATGAAATGGAAATATAACCACACAAAATGGATGCACTGGCAGATTTGGCATAAATTCTGGGTAAAGGTAGATCATCACAGAAACAAATTATCTAGCTGCAGGGACAGAGTGGAGGGGTTGAATTTCAAACTGAACAGACTCAAAATATGTTAAAATCTACTGGATTTGCAAACACCGGTGGAAATATGCGGCTATAACTCCACAGGAAGAAAAGCATTGGTTTGTCTCAGATACAGACTTAATGCATTTTACGACAAAATGTTGAACATAATCTGGCACTTTGGTGAGAAAAATGTTGTGGCAAAAGATATGTCAACTACTTCTGTTCCATGGGAAGAGTATGAATTTGTTGTTAATTTAGACATGGTAGTCAACTTCATGAAACACTACTTTTTTCTACCACACTCAAAGTTTCTGTGGAAGAAAATCAGACTTCTGATATGCAGTCTGTTGATCTAGATTTTCCCCATGCTCTCTAAAATAGTCCTTCTTGCAGATAAATAGTTCTCTGTCTCTGTGAAGGTTGTAAAGAACTCTCACAGTAGTATTGGAGCAATGAATAACAGCTCTTACAGTACAATTGTCAGAAAGACCACAAAAAATGAAAATCAGGGCATTGCTTGCACTGATTTGGCAGTTTACGGCACATTCCCTCCTCTAAATTAGTGTTCTTATTTGCTTCTCAACTGAGGCAACAGTGCACTTTTGAAGGACTATGCCCTCGATTGTCCCTTTCTATCAGTACGATTGGCAAAGCAGTTTTGTTGCGCATAGGAGATTCCTTTCAGAAGAATGAAAGCTTGTATCTCTGTTCTAGATGTGAGCCTTCGTACTAAAACCACAACAAAATTGGCTGGGAATTGTCCAGAGCAATAAGGGAGAAAAACAAATCTGGAGATGGAAAAGCCTGGAGGCTGTCTAGCAACACACCTACAGAATCTGACCCTATCTAGAGAGCCTGTGCTTGCAGGAGGACATTGTCACAGAAATCTTCTGCACAGCTGTTTCACAGATTCATCCTTCGAACCCTGTTAGGTACCTCTGAGGCCCAGAAAAGAGGATTCCACTATCGTGTCTTACACTGTGGTTTTCTTCCCTCTCATGATTTGTGGTCTAATGTTCTGATTTTTGAAATTGCTTATTTTCTTAGCCTCAGGATGAGCTAAAATCTCATGCAAAATTCAAACAAGATTGATTACAAGACTCATCAAGTTTAGGACATTGAGGCCAAGCTGCAAAATAAAATCAATGCCAGTTGCTGCCTTTCATAATCTGTTTACTTCCTGACTCTGTGATGCTATTAAAATGCTTCATCTCCAAGTAATCTTATTGGCCTTTGCATTTATGCTACAGCTGACAGGATTAGCTCTGAAAAGCACTTACATATTACCTGTGATATAAACAAGGAGATTAGTGGATGGTCCTTTGGACTGAAGCTATTATTTTCTTTGTAATTTATGTACTGGATTCCAGAGGCAGAACATATCCCCTTGTACAGTTAAAATGCTTGTCACAGGGGCTGCAACAACCGACTCCTCCTGTCAGAAGGCCTTTTGGAATTCTTTCTGTGAGAAAAATCTCTTCACCCCTGAATTTTCTGCAACAGACTATTTGAACATCTGGCACCAGTGTAGCTTGTCCAGCAGCAGTCTCCAAGAAGGTGCAAAGAAACAAGCAGGCAACAAGCTGACAGGGTTTGCACCCACTCTATTTGTCTAGTTGGAATGTGGGGCCATTTTCACAGTCTAAATTTTATTCATCAGCTAAATAAATTTTGTTGGGGACCCTAACTTGCCATAAGGAATACAATCCAGGGATTCAGGGACCTACTGCTTCACTAAAGATCACAATGAACATTCGCTAAACTTGGGAGATAGAACATATTATACATGTGATATGTGATACATCATACATAATATTGTAAAAATATACCAACAGAGAACCGTTTCTTATTGGTTTTGTTATGTTACCAGCAAAGGCATATTCTTCAACTTAGGCTACTACATGATGTACGAGCATTTAGTTCTTGTGACAAGGTCTGTTTTCTAAAAGAGGATATTTATTTTTCTGCAGTGCTAAGCATTCATCCTTTTGTCGCTTCCTTGGCTTAGATTGCTGGGGTTATTTTGAGATCAATTTTCATCTCCTATTTAAATCAGAGGGCTGCTGGTTCAAATCCAGCTTGGGTTAGTAATTCTGCCATATACATGGAGCAGGTTCCTGGCCTGAGCCAATTATTCCTGCTGAAGAGGTTGTCATGCTACTGGGAAATAATAGCAGCTCCCCTGGCATTTATCCTACCAGCTTCACTAGAAACATTGCTGAAGAGGTGTACAGGATGGTCTCTTCAAGTTAGAACCGAAAATTGTGTTGCCTTTGTAAAAGCACTGTAGAAAAAAAACAGTAGGCCATTCACTACAAAAGTGAAAGTGTTAATCTATATGCTAATAACATCCTTATTTGCTTATAGATGCAAATATTTTAAATTAAATTATGTAAGTAACAATGGTGACTTGTCAGCCATAAAAAATCATTAAGGAAAATTAGAACTACTCTAAAATAAAAAGAAGCACTTAAAAACTTTTAATATTAGCCGTGATCCTCTTCCTTAAATGTTTCCTTCCTTGCTTTAAAAAAAAAAAAGAAATCATTGTTCTACACTGATGTTTTAGTTTCAACCAGGTGCAAGTGACTGATTTCAGCTAGTTAATGCTGACAAGCTTTGTTGTGTGATTGTATTAATCTAGAAGGGTCTCTACTGTCAGAGAAAAATTTATAAATATAGGTCCTACTTGCCTAGGCAGTAGGGGAAACCCTTTTTGTCAGATTCATGCCTCAAATGAAACTGGGAGACTTTTCCTCTCTCCTGACATGTATTTCCAATACATATTTAAACTTTCCACCCAGGTGTGTAGTTTTGCCATCGTGACACCTGGTAGTGGGAACGGAAAGTTGCGAGACTCCTCCCAAAGGTTATGGCAATGTCAGGCAGTGAGAAAAAGCAGTGTGGGGCAGGGGGACAGCTGGCACTTGCCACCCTTCCCTGAACCCCTTGAGAGCATGGATACCCTTGTGGCAATACGTTAAACCTCTGCTGAGCTGGGCCCAGTCCTGCACCTGGTTCCTACACCCGCCAGCACCATGTGCTTGGGCTGCCACACCAGCTTGATCGCCCTGTGCCTGAGAGCCGCTCGAGGGGCTAGCAGGAAACAGCCTGGATGTGAGCACGGTGTCCTGGCTGAGAGGAAGGGTTTCCTGCCCAGAAAGCTCTGCCAGGCTGCCACAATCAGCAGTGCAGAAAGGTGCATTCTGATGGAGATCTGGGAGCCTGCCATGCCCTAGCATGGCAGGTGGCAAAGGACAGAGGTTGCCCCACAGTCACTCCCACTCCTGGCTGTCTCCACACCCCAGGCTGAAGCAGCCTCAGGGCCACTCAGAGATGTCCACCCAGGCTGGATCTGCTGTACTGCCAGGAAAGCATATTCCCACTCCGCTCACTAGCAAAGCAGCTGGGGGGTGTTCAGCGCAGAGGGACAGAAGCAAATCTTACAGCATCAAGGGTTTCCTGCCAGCAGGCAGCCAGCAACCTATACCCAAGAGGGGCTTTGATGCATTTCAGTGAAAATGGGGGAGCTAAGTGGAGCTGATAATCTGCCCTTTTGCATCACACTCCAGGAATTACCAGGATACTCACTAACTCGAAAAACAACATGGGATCTAAATAAATAAACAATGAAATAAGCCTTGTACCATTTATAAGTAATGAAAATGGAATCTGCCTGATAACACGAACCCATCAGTAAAAACACTTCAAAAGGACACTGACAGAGTCAGTAGGCCACAAATTTGGGCTTTTATTCTTGTGTCTTTGTAAGAGCATGCAGATCTCCTAATAGCAATTTACATGTTTGGAGCAACCTTATCGTTCTGTAGCAAATAAAGCAGCACTGGTTTTGCAAGGAAATAAAGGAAAGAGCATTAGCATTACTGCAGTCACGTGCTTTCTGTCAGAATATGAATAAGGCATAAATCAGCAAACAATATAAAAAAATTCATATCCAGATTTTTACTAGAACATTATAAACCATCCAAATAAAATGTCTTTCCATGTTTTGAAAAAGGACCTCAGGTTACTCACTGATTCTGTAATTCCATATTTCAAGCCATGTATATACGCCCATTCTGAATATGATTGATTAAAGAAGGGGTGGAGTTTTGTGTCTTCATGAAAGAAAAACACTTCATTTGCTGCCATCTTCTGAATCTGATTGCACCCTGTGTGATGGAGCTGATATCCTGGCACTTTCTAAATTCAGAATCTGCAGATGAAATATAAAGACCAAAAATACAAATAAGGAGAACTTCGGGAATATGTGATTAATTATTTAACATCTGAAATAAATAACACAAATTTTATTTCTACTACCTCGTAGGCTGAACTTCACTGTAAAGCTGAAATTTGAGAAAGAAATTTGGATAAATCTGAATGTGATATTTTCTTTAAAAGGAATGACTAGATTAGTCTGGGGTAGGGGGAGAGGTGTGTTTTTTAGGAAAAATAGGAAGCATTTTGTAAGATTTTATCTGATTTCCAGAGGAAGTAAAAAGAAACCAATCCTCCCTTCACACAACTTTTGTTAAAAATTAGTGCAAATATTTTGTATGCAAAGAATCTCTCAGTCATTTTGCTATGAAGTAGAGGTTTTTAATAGGTATGCTTGGCTGGCTGTAGTGATAGCAGAGCTATTGTTCTGTTAAAACAGGAAATAAAAATTATCACTATTCAATAAAGTTTAAAACAGGATCACTAATGACAAAGAATGTCAAATAGCCATTAAATTTCTGAAAATGAAAACCATCTCTCCATTACCCTTTCACTGAATCTAGCTCACTGTGTCATTTTAAAGTGTTCTATCAAGCTACATCAGTCACTTTTCATTACATTACTCCCACAACATCCAGAGACATGGCAGACACTTCCTAGAATTGGGCCTGCTCCAGCTCAGCCTTTCTACAGCATTTTGAATGACCAACTTCCCCTCAACATCCTTAGTGAATGCTAAATTAGAGACCTGATCCTGCAAATCTCGGGAATATATTTCAGTTTTAAGGGCTTTAATAAACACCTATTCTGTCAATTCCCTGGCAAACTACCACTGACTTCCAAGGTGGCTGCCTGACAACTGACTAAGCACAGTAAATCTTCAGGGTTTAGTCCACTACTTTCAGTGTGACTAATAAGAACTATTTACCTGAATAAAGAAAAGAAATACATGGCATCAGACTGTGATACTGCAGGCATTTGTCATCACACGTGCAGCTTACAGCTGGAGCTGTAACTCCAGTGACAAGAGTCTCCAATCATTCTCCTCATTGTTTTCATCTTAAAACCAGTCCTATTTAGGAAATTATTAAGGAAGTGACATATTTTTCTGTCTTCTTTTCAGAAGAAAAGGGGCTGTTGTCTCACAAAACCTGAAATGTCTTGCAAGGTAAAAAGCAAGCAAGCTTCAATGAAGAATGTCTTGTCGGAAAGGTCTCATTGCTACGCAAGAAGTATTCTTGCTGCAATATTTGGTATCTCTGCAGTATTTCTTTGTTTTAAGCAGAGGATGAGGTATATTCTCCTTGCTTATGTACAGCAAAAAGCTTCCCATGCTTCTGATAGACTTTCAATGAACTAATTAATTAGGGAGAACTAAACTTTTTATCTGTGCAAGACGAAGTTTGATTGTATTACAGCTATGTCATCAACACCTCCCAGCTTTTCTGGGAAATTTAAAAAAAGAAAAGAGTTGATTTGGAAATGTTACTTCTTTTGGCTGGTGCAGTCACATGTTTTTGCTATACTTTTTCTTGGAGGAGAAACCTTACCATGAATATAAAAGATAAATAGTCTAAATGTAATTCATTTATCCACGGTTTGTAATTTTATGTTAGATAGTCACGAGACAAAATTATTTTAACAGAATATATGAGTAATTACTCTTAAATTCCATGCCAGACTGTTCTGTCAACTTTAACAATTTCTCTTGAAGTCATTAAAACTCAGGTTGCTGCATTATTCTCTTCCACATTGGGCACCATTGAACAGCCTTGATTAGTCCAGAACATGCTGGATTGTTTTGGGTAATGGTACAATTTAGAAACTTTTGAGATTTTGTGTAAAGTTTTTCTGTGTGAATTATTTTAGACTAGAAAGTACTTGAAAGGTCCAGGACCAGCTCCAGATAAGAAGTCAATGTGGTCTTTCTAGTGAAAAAAAATTTAAAATATGTATATTTGAGTATGATATCTGATAATCTATATAGACTGAAAACTGGCTACCAAATGTCAAGTTTACAAAGAGAACTTTAGGAATTTCAGGATGATTAAAATACGTTAGAAACACTCCTTGGTTCACATTATAGTGTCAGTTATCTGGAAAAAAAATCCTAACAATTTACAGGAAAAACTTTCCTGTTCTAGAATTGGAGGCAGTGAAATGTCTTTTCTGTGTTGCTTTTTTTTTCCCTTTTCATTGGTTTGCTAATATATTTCAAGTCCATGAATAAAAATTTGTTATTTCTATTATTGCTTCTTGCCAACTGCAAGGATCTACTAGTTCAAACACTTTGAATGTAATAAAAGTACTGTTAGACAATGGAACCTGGTGATAGATATATAAGACATAGTTTCTTTTTTTTTTTTAACCCTGTCCTTCTGGCATGCATGATTTTCAATATAAATCAAAGCATTATCAAGTTGTGACTCCAAAGACAGTCAGCAGGATAGAGACTGGAAAAGCAGTATTGTACATTTAGAAGACTCAATCAGCTCAGTGCAGTAAATTAATGAGAATTACCTTTAGTCATAGACCAGCAAGCAGTAGTATTTAAGAAATCACAAAAAAAAATCCTGCAAACTCTTTGTTTAGTGTCTTTTAAGTATCTGACCATTACAACCACTTTGTGAAAACATCTTTAAATTCATGAAGTGCACAGAGGCTGTATCTTTATAAATGAGTGTAACTCATTAGAAAGTGAGATCTACTTTCTGCTAGGCTCATCTATTTGAAAGCAAGCAACTGTCTTTTGCACAAAATGAAAAAAGACTGCAAAAATGGTAATTTACTCTGACCAAACATATAAACTAGACTGGATGACTCATAATTATCTTAGTCAAAACTTCTGGTTGAACTATAGAATATATTGCTCAGAAAAGAGGTCTGTCTGCAGCCAGTTTGAGAACAATCAACCACAATGGAGAAGCAAAAATACCCACAGGCAAGTTCAGGTCATCATTTATTATCCACACTGATACAACCCACATATTAACTCCAACTGGAACTTGCAAAATTTCATCTTCTAAATACAAATATCAAGACACTATACAGGCTCACAACATTACCTTTGATTTCCTATCTGGACACTTCAGATAACAGCTGGCCAGACTATTCATTCTGAACTGTCAACAGGTATGGCTCTTTTTACTGTTTATAGGTTAACATTGATCATTAATTTTGTTATACAATCAGATAAAACTTTGTGTTGGAAGGAACCTTAAAGATCATCTAGTTCCAAACCCCCTGCCATGGGCAGGAACTGCTTTCACTAGACCAGGTTGCTCAGGACCCCATCCAACCTGGCCTTGAACACTCCCAGGGATGTGACATCCACAATGTCTCTGGGAAATCTGTCCCACTGTCTCATTTTAAAATATTTCTTCCTTATATCCAATCTAAATCTAGCTTCTTCCAGTTCAGAATTCTTACCCCTGATCCTATCACCACACTCACTTCCTGATAGTCTCTCTCCAGCTTTCTTGTTGCCCTGCCTAAGGTACTGGAAAATTGCTAAAGGTCTCCTTGGAGCTTTCTTTTCTCCAGGCTGGACAACTCCAACCGTCTCAGCCTGTCTTCACGGGAGAGGTGCTCCAGCCCTCTGGCCATTTTTGTGGCCCTTCTGTGGACTCACTGCAAGTCAATTTCTTTCATAAGCTGGGGGCCCCAGAGCCGGACACAGCACTGAAGGTGGGGTCTCATGAGAGTGGAGCGGGAGTATCCCCTCCCTCGACCTTGTGGCCATGTTTCTTTTGATGAATCCCAGGATTCAGTTGGATTTCAGGGTTATGAGCGCACATTAGTGGGTCATAGTCACAGTTTTTCATCTGCCAGTGGCCTCAATCCTGTCTCTCAGGGCTGTCTTCAATCAACTCACCACACAGCATGAATCCATGCTTGTGATTGCCCCAACCCATGTGCAGCTGGGTTGCATTTGGTCCAGCTGAACTTCATGAGGTTTGTAGAGGTCCACCTCAAAAGCCTGTCCAGGTCCCTCTGGATGTCAACGCTTCCCTCCAGGATGCTGACCACACCACAAAATTTGGTGCCACCAGCAAAATTCCTGAGAGTGCACTCCCTCTGTGTATCAACAAAGACGTTAGATAGTGCTGGTCCCGATACCACCCCCTGAAGAACACCACTTGTCACTGGTCTCACTTGGACATCAAGCCATTGACCACAGCTCTTTGAATGTGACCAGCCAATTCTTTATCCACCTCTATTTTTATTATTATGAATTTTTGTGTATTTGTAGTAATTGCTTAACAAATGACAGCTCTAGACTTATTTGAACTGGATCTTATTGTGCAAACTCAGGTCTCAGAGTGTTTTTTTTTCACTTCACCAAGCAGTTCCAGCACCCTAATATCTTGCTGCATGATTGGTCACATCATTAGTTATTTTCACAAAGATGGGACATACATAAATGCTGTAATTCCTGCCTCAATGACATAATGGACGAGTCTCCAATGGGAATGTAACTAAGGAGCTTGACAAAACAATAGATGAGCGGAAAAACAGTAAGATACAGCATGCAACAGGATGGGTTATTTCTGTAGGTAAATTAAAATGAATATGCCAAACATGGGGCTGTTTCAGGATTTTGCATACTGATTTGCAAGAGTAAAAGTTAGGGGACTTGGCTAGCACAGAGAAAACACTATGATTTTGAGAGTGTGGAATAAAGCATAAAAATAAATTTCAAACCAGTCAAAAAAGAGACTGAATGAAAGCTACCAGCTTCAGTGTGGACTGTGCAAGGGTGATGTGATAAGAGGCTGTCCATCTAAAGCCCCACACAATGTACAGCAATGAAAAGTATATAGACAAATTGCCTACTGACACTCTCTATATCTCATAGAAAGGCCTGTAGAGAGAGTGTGAAGTGGCTACATTCCTAATTTAGGCGCCCTCAATAATCCCACAATTACATAAGATGAATTCAGGACCTTGAGCCTTTTAATAATGCAGGGCTAGCCACAATTTCACCCTTCAGGCAGAGATAGAAGTGTGAAGATCATTTCAGACATGAGCACAAAATGTCTCCAGCTGTTCTCAGAGGCTGATCCCTCTCCCTAGGTATTGTACCACGCTACAGTCACACCATGCTGCCTTTTGAAACACACTAAATGTGCCACTGGAACAGAGAGCTTGCTACTATATCATCATTGTCCTTGTGCTGCTCCTGCCTGAGCTAGGTGATGTACCTGAGGTTCCTTGAAAATCACTGGCATCCACACTTGCTCTTCTTCTCATCTCAGAATATCCACATTCTTAAATCATGCAACCAAGTGGCACCCAGTATCCAGCTGAGAACAGCCTGAGTGAGGCTTTGCATTGTTTAGTCAGAAATACTGCCTTCACACACGAATTTCCATCTCTGTTACAATAAATGCACTCCTCCAGATGAATTAAAATTGATTGCATGAACATTCATAGGCAAAGAAAAAACATTACTCTACACATAACAGGATGAAACATACTCATTTGCAAATAGATTTTCCTAGATATTAACCCAGTTCCTCTTTAGAAGATAGAATCATCAGGTTTGTTGGGTTTTTTTCTCTACTTGTCTGGCATTCCTTATGTGCATTTTCACTGATCTGACCCTCATCACCATAGTCACCGTTGTGCTGTGTCATGCAATACTGGAAAAATGGCAAGCATAAAATTGCTCTTATGTTCCTGTTTCATATAGAAAACATTTGTCAAATAACTTTTTGAAGCATGTTGTGAATATCTGGAGCAAAACAAGGAATTAAACACAAATTTCCCACTTTCACTGATGGTGACATCTCCTCAGCATTATCCTTGGCATTTTATTGTGCCAAGGGAAAACTTTAAAAGTGCATTTTACTTTGCTGTCCTACCAAAGACCAAGTCTTAAAACACTACAACCAGAGTTATTGTCCCAGGCCATACAAAGAACAATTACGCAGATATTGTGGTGTGCATAGGAAATATCAAAATTTGTATGTGTGGCAAGGAAGGGAAGAGGTGCAGAGATTTAAATGCAAGAGGTGGTATGGAAACAGCCAGAGGTAACTAAAGCAAAAGAGAAGAGGAGGTAACACTATGCTGACAGTGTAGCCTTTGTATGGGAAACAAACTACGAGCAGGAATCACTGGAAATCAAGCTTCATCCCTTGCAGTGTACACAGAATTATTTGCTAGGATGTGAGGTGCTTGTACATTCTCCTAAAGGACTGATTAACTGGGGGTGCTGATCCAGTGCTTTTGTGTTGGTTCTATGAAGGAGGCTTAATGGTACACATTCTAAATGCAAATAAATGTGTTGGCTTGCTTTCTTTTCTTTCTTTTTCTCTCTTTTTCTCTCATTCTTTCTTTCTTTCTTTTTCTCTCTTTCTTTCTTTCTTTCTGTTTCTTTCTTTTTTTCTTTCTTTCTTTCTTTTTTTCCTTTCCAAAGTCATTGTTGCTCAGATAAGGAAGGCTTTACCCTTAACCTGTAATTCAGTGCATTTTTCTTGTCTTTTCCAGATCACTGGATAATGGCAAGGCCTGCTAGCTCTCAGTAACTTGTTTCTGACACCTTACTAGCCTTTCCTGTGACTGCAAAAAGCAGGTTTATTTTAAAGGAAGGAGAAGGTTCTCTCCAGTACCCACAGCTTGTTCACAGTATTAAAGCAGATTAGGGCAAAAACACAAGAAATAGATTTCTCAGTTATTTTAAGAGCAGGTTTGAAGCCACATGCATGCAAGATAACAGTGGTAACTGTATTGTCAATAATGACACACTCAGAAACACATAAAAGAACTGTTTTAAAGTCATAACATAACTATGTGTGTAAAAGGTGTCATGTCATATTACACTATTTTTTAATGCATATTTTCATAAGATTGCAGAAACATAATTCACCATTGTAAATAAATTAGTTGCTGAACCCTTGGTTCTTTTATAATGAGTTCATCAAATAACCTAAGAAGCTGTCTTGCCCTAAATGGAGTGCTCCTTAGGATCTCTGACAAGTGACAGCAATTTACAGATTGATACCTGACAGCTTTTATTTGCATCAGAATCCTTTTTTGCCATGCGCAGTTCCAGGAATAATTTGTAGGACAGAAACATCTTACAAAAATGGCAATGCTTTATTCAAAATAGTAAAATAGCAAGACTTTGTTTTGTTTCTCTTCACCTACTTTTTCTTCAAATTATTTATAAACATTTAAATGGAGACAAAACAATGAAGGGATCAATATTATTTCAGGTTTCAGGAAAATATTCTGGAATTTTATAAACATAAAATCTAAACCATATAAAAACTTGCCTCCCTTGGCTCTTGTTTTCTTTGATCACTGATTTATTTTTAAAAAGAGGGGCTCAATATTACACAGATTGTCTAAACAAGCTAATATGAATTCAACTGCATGTCCTCCAACAAACAGATGTTTTTTACTCTACGATGTTGATGAGAGTGCTTATCAATAAACAGATGGATTTATTCATGAAAAGTGCATTCTGGCATTTGTTTTGTTAAAAATAATAAAAGCAAGACGTCTCCTTTAATTTGAGGCCAGTGAGGGGGTTGTTTGTGTGGGGTTTAGATCTCATTTAAAAACCTGGTTCCCTTTTTCTTTCTTGTACTAATTGGAATTATTTCAAATATGCCTGTCACACGATGACAGACTGTTGTAATACATTCCTAATGAGGGAGTTAAATACGTTAAATAACTTTCTGATGGATTTTTGGTGGTGGTGGTGGTGGTGATGGTGGTTGGAGAGGTGTTTGTTGCTGTTTCTCATTTTCTTACCTATTCAGATCAAATTGGAAAACAAATAAACAAACAAACCCTGAGCCCATCAAATACTAACCCCATGTGAAAAAACCTGCATAATGTAGGCGAAGGAAAATACAAACAGTGCTTTTAAAGATAATTACGAGCAGTCACCTCGACATTTCTTCTCTACTTGACTGAAATAGTCTGTTTAGAATGTACTATGGAAAATGCCTGACCTGTGAACTAAACCAAACATGCTGTAAATATAGCGGAATCTTTATTAATGTAAATTAGAGAGCCAGAATATTTTGTTGTATGGGGGTCAGTTGGAAACACTGTAATCTAATTACTCTTCAGTTTCATTTATGTGAGCAGACATTTGCTCCTGTAACAGGGAAGACTGTTTCTTTTGGCAGCAGTGGCGATGTGGAAGCCTCCAGTATTTGGAGGCTGATAATAGGACTAATGTGCTGGCACCCTGACAGAGGGCACAGGAGGGCATGCTATTAGATAAGTGTTTCTGCTACATTACCCAGACAGCATTGCCCTTCACAGAATGTTCCAGCCATTGTGCAGTTTCATATCACACAACCATAGAATGCTAATGCCAATGCAATTATGTATTTTGGCTTTCTTTTTGGCAATAGTCTGTACTTAAGCAAAATTTAGTACCATCTTATATATTCCTACAGCTGCATAATTAAAGGGCATTTCAGTTTCTTTTACATGGAACTAATGATACGAAGATCAGCGGCTATTTAAAGTGTTATTCACTGTGCTCTAAGAGTTCTGATAATTAGGCCTGTTTTCAGGCACAAAATATATTTCGAAGCAAAAGAATGACAGTTTGGTGCAATTTAGTCAAATTTATTTCTCCTGGGTTAATGTGTGTGTCACATAGCCTTCCTTATATTTTCCCTCTTCTAAGTAGAATTTGCAGGTGCAGAGCTTTAGCTTGAATGTGTGCAAACATTATGTGATAGAGCTCCAGGAAACTCAGAATCAAGACTGCATTTTCACAAAATGACACAGACCGGTAGCGAAGGAACAACGAGACACTTGCTGCTGTCCCAAAGGAATATGATGTTCTCGCCAATCAATTTAAGGAAGTCTCTCTGCAATACAGGATATCTTAAAATGAGATAAATCTGCAAAGAAGGTGAAGGTATTAACGTGATTTATAGACCGTCTTTCTGACTTGTCCTCATGGGCACTCAGCTAGAAAGTTATTTTCAATTCTTATCTATTGGTGAATATCAGCATAGAGTTGTCCATGGGACACAGCTGGGAACAGCAGGTATCTTATCATGCTCTGAGCACAACGTGGTCACTAGAAACTAATTCAATACTGATAGATGACTTGGCCATGAAAGTTTAAAAGAAAGCCTAAGTAATATTCTTGTGTCAAACTGAGTGGAAACACAAAAAGCAGGACTAGAGTTACCATCACGCACTGAGAACAGTTTTAAGATTGATTTAAAAACATTAAATTACCATAAGTTTAGCAGCACATGGTATTTCTGCATGTGAATTCCTGCATTCTGAAGGAGGAACAGAGGCCATATGTGTTTTGAGTCTGCTTTTCCCCACACAACAGCAAGGGCGAGATGTGTCGGCATTGTATTGCTTGTGAACATGTGGCATCCACGGCTGCTCTCAGCACCAAGGAGGAGCTGCCTGGCAGCTCCCCTCCAGCCTCACTCCTGAGCTTTGCAAGCTTCCTGGGGAGCCTCTCTGCAGCCTTAGAAGGTTCCCTGGCTTCAAACGAGCTAAGTAAGCTCTGTATGACAGCCTGTCACACAAAGCAGCTGCTCCTTCCCGCTCCCCTCAAAGGCTGGCTCCCGACCCCAAATTCCATCAGCATTCCGACCCTGTGGTGTTTACATGGAGGGCGGGCTGGCAGCACAGGGGCCAGGGTACAGCCAGGCCCCACTCTGCCTCTTCACCACTATGGGCAGTGAGAGGGGTGGTGTGGGTTTTGCAGAAAATTGTTTGCCTGATAGCAAAATGAGTTATTTCACTCAGTTTCTCAGTGGCTCGGTATCTATTTAGAAAGCAAATAGATAGCATATTCCCCCCTCCCACCCCTAAACTAGATCTGCAGCATATGGAGGTTCAAGTGACAAAGCATTCCACGCAGCAGGGTTTGTATATCCTGGATTTGGATCTGTGTATTCACAGCTATATTTCGCATGAGATTTGGTTGCAAAGAATCTTAAAGTAGCATTTTCTCACGCAGAATTATTAGAATGTTACGGTATGTTATAGCTGCTGTCCTCAGATGTTCAGTGTTAGGGAGAAGCATCTAAAATGATTGCACTTCTTCCTTCTTCTTCGTTAGGCTATGTAACTTTTGATACACGGCTTATCTGAAACAGTAAAGGATAACTTATCAAATAAGCTACGCCTAACCAAAGATTCTTTAATTCTGATACCTTAAGGCTGTTAGCGCTATGAAGCTTAATTGGCACTGATAAATGGAGTAAAATTACATGATCAGCTTAAAGAATCAACAGCAAAGTATTTTACAATTACATATTTTTAACAGGAAGCCATGTTTATGAAATCCATTAGAAAGGGGAAATCAGTGAGTGATTTCCTCATTCTGAATAGTAAAAATTACTAGGAAAGAACAGAAGAAATAGAAACAAAGACAGCAGCCAGCAAAATCTAATGAAATACTGTTTCTAAATATTGCTATATCAATGATCAATTTGTATCATGCTTAATAGCAGGCAGCATTAAAAATGGAAATAATCAATTAATGTATTTATCCATTTACAAACCTATGCTTCTGAGAATGTTAAAAATGAAGGATAATTAATTTGTGACAAGAGAGTATCTAATTTTTAAAGTTTTGCCTTGTTATTTTCAAAAGAAGCTGCACTTCCCTGCATCTGCAGCCTGAAGAGGGAAAGGAGCTGTGCACAGTGACAAGGGCTTCTTCAAACCTAGCAGCCACAGGAGGGGCTCCTGTTTCCTTCCAACACCTCTCCCACTCCTGTTCTTCCCTGCTCCACTCCCCCAGTAAATCTGCTAGCAAGTATAACCCTCTGAGCAGATGGGTAGTAAATACAGAGCTGAAGATTATGTCTGACAATTAAAAGAAAAGTGTCTGACTCGTCATTACGAGTTACATTAGCTAAAGACCTCGTACCAGGCTTATATCTTAAATGCACACATTTTCTAAGGATATGCATTTTTTCCTGACTAACCTTTTAAGAAAATGCAGTGTTTAGAGATACCTACATTTCAGAGTGCCAAACTTGACACCATATAAGGGTCTGTTTTACAGACAGAGCCGAGAGCTCTGCCTCTCAAGGCAGGCCCCTTGCTGTAGCCCCAGGCTGGGTATTGACTCCTCAGTTCCCGACCTGCATTCCAGTCCCCAGCTCACACTTTATCTGCTCCAGCAAATGGGTGTACACAAGTGCTAGGCAGTACACCTGCAAAACCAATTGGTCCCTATAAATTTTACAAGCATGAATTCTAACACTTGCCTGCCCCAGTGTTCCTGCTCCACTGCCTGCAGCATTTGCTCTTGCAAATTGCAGGGAGGTTCAAGTGTAAAAGTTTGCCTCAGCACATTTATGTGCCAAAAATTCCACCTTTATGCCATTATTAGAGCTCCACACCTTGCACCATTCTACACGGATAATAATTGCGCTCATGCTGAATGGCTCTTAAACAAAGGAGGCTTGCAAGCTTTTTCCCAGATCTCATGGGGTGGAAGGTATCACCACTGATAAGAGATTTTGTTTTTGTTTTGTGGTTACTGAAAACAAGAAGTCTGTTAACCTTAGCAGAAATAAATAAGATTTATCCCCAAACCCAATGAAATGTGATGCACTTATCTCAGAAGGACTCTTCGCAGTATTTCATAATGAGGTATGTCACCACATCTTAGGTTTCTGAGATGTTTTGTCTTGTTTTCTTTACTGACTTGAGGTTGTTCTAATGCTGCAACTAACGTTGCAGATGACAACGTTAGATAAATTTAAAGGATATATGACTTGAAAGTTGCATGATACAGTTTTCCTGAACTGCCATAAAGAGAACTGAGTGCAGGAATAAGCCTTTTATGAAAGTAGAATCCATACCTGCCAGCCATCTGAAACTGGGAGCAGTTTGTTCCCAGATTTATTTTTTTAATTGGATACAGTTTGAGCAGATGCCTGGGAAGAGTTATTACAGACTAGCTACTTAGAAGGACCCCGTGAGTCACTGGAGTGCTGGTACAAACAGAAATTTAAAGGGCTGAAGTCACACTTTTAATAGACAAAATAGCTGAAGAAGACATAAATGCATTTCTCTGCATTTCTTCCCTTTTTTAAAATAAACCCTAGAAAATACACTATCATAAATTTCAGCAATATCCAACTCCCTTTTCTGCCAAATGCCTAGCCACCGAAACCATCTGGGAAAAGTTCAGCACTAGATAGCTTCCTCTGCTATAAGTGTCTTTGCACATCCTTTTCTGGCTTGTCAATAGTATTTCATCATTCAATCTACAACGGTAGTATCTAACCCCCACTGCCTTGTCCCAGTCTCCCTAAGTTTCTTTGCCTTCTTTCACCTTCTCATACTTAGCTCTCTCTCTCACTGAACATCAGTAACTGGTTGAGAAGTTCAGCACAGACCCTCTGTCACTGCTTTTGTCCTCTTCAACTCCTTTTCTAACTCTCTCGGGCCTGTGCATGCTCTGGAACCCTGACTTCCCCTCGCGGTTCACAGTCACTGCCTCAGTTTTCTGCTCCTCCCCAGGATTCAGGTCACCTTGTCCTCTACCTACACCAATGCTCTCAATGATAACATGTATCACAAGAAGCCTCCAACTGAAGAAGTCCTTTGAAACATAGTTTCCCTTCTACCTACTCTTGGTACTCCATAGGGTTTATACAATGAACTATCATCTAAATTTAATCTGTTGGCTATTTTTCCTAATTATAAAGATGTTTAATTCATAATCCACCTCCACAGTAACATACCCTCAGTGTTGTTATCTTATTTGTAAACCTGATTTAGATTTGGAAAAAAAAATTTTTTTAGAACTTACCCTATAGAAAAACTTACCATATAGATAAACTCTCTAACATACTACCTATATAGTACGTTTACCAATGTAAATCAGAAATGTTCTGCTGCCTGTCATAGGTATCATAGCCTTGAGTTGCAAACAACAAAGGGTATTCCCCTTATCTCAAATGGCAGAGGTATGCTGTTTGTAATCTGTTCTTGCTCTCTCCCCAAAACTCCCTCCTCTGCTGATGATACCAGTTTTAAATCTTTGTGCAAAAAAGAGTTCTGAAGACTTTTCTCCTGATGGCTTTTGCACATCTGAATTTCATGTTTGGTCCAACCTTATCACGTCAAAATTAGGGCACAGTCAGGTGCTGTCTCAGCTGGGAGGAAGAAACCAGTAGCTGAGAGCTGATAAGAAGCAGCTTCTTAAACTGCCTCCTGCCTGCTCCTGAGTCTGCAAGCACTATTCCTCTGTTCCATTTTGAAGTCTAACAGCTCTAAAGAGCCAATTATTTAAGCTAATCTCTTTGCCTTTCCACTGGATCAGAAGAGACAGAAGGAAAGATTCACACGTAGACTTAGCACTCCTGTGCTCCATGGGGGTGGGCAACTGCCACCAGGAGCATGCCACCATTCCCAGCCAGCCCTCACCCACAGGGTTTCATTTCCTTTGACACACAGGAGCAGGCTGGAGAAAGCTGGTGTGCAGGTCTGGCTTTGGTGTAGAATTAGGAGTTAGGATATGGCCAGAGCACATACGCTGGCTCAGAAACATGGAAATGCTCTCAGATCTGGGAATGCAGGTGGAACTGTAGCCTTGAAATCATCTCAGCTGAGGTACAGGAAATCTTGGCAACACCAGGATTTCAGATGTTATTTTCCATCTCTCTCTCCAATTTTCTTTCACTGGTTCAAGGGGTTCCAGCTAGGCTATGCCATGGAAAGGATTCCCCCTTGGTGAGGTTGGCTGGCTTCCTTCTGATTGCCATCCTTACAGATGAGAATTGAGAGAATAAACAGTCAGAAGGGCAGGACACACACACTGAAGGTCGTTCTGGGTATAACTGGCCACATAAGCACCCAGGGAACGACAGGGTCACTTGATGATCATCAACTTTTACAGCATTTTAAGTGGGTCAGAGAAGCCCTGGAATATCTGCTTCACTGACTGAAACACATGTTAACAGTCTGAAATCCAACATATGATTATGAGAGGGCAGTCAGAGCTTGTGTGACTTTCACAGCTGAATCCTGCCAAAGTGAACCAGACAGCAGGTTAAATAAAAAGAGGAGACTAGAGAAATTCAAACATAATCTTTTTCTGGGAAATAATAAGCTTACTTTATTACATTTTGTGCAAGTGACCTTGCAGAATATTTCTATATTGCAGAGAACAAGATTTTACGTCATAAAAACAGCCAAAAAAGGAAAAGTGAAAAGGAACTAAGTTTTGCCTGCGGTAAACTTACTAATGAAGCTGTGCCATTTCATACTATGATTTTGGTCAGTGTTCATCTTACAATTAAACAAAAAAAGAAAGAAAGAAAAAAAGAAAAAAGAAGAGAAGGACCAAAACGGGCTGAAAACCCTCCTCAGCAGGAGACAATACATCAACGTAAAGCTGATCTACAGTCCTCTCAGATTTATTCTGTAGGGAGCAACCTTTGCTGTCCAGGGCACGGATTGCATGACCTAAAATGCCTTTTCCTTCTATTTCGGTGATGCACAGTTATTTTAGCAACTTCGTTCCTTTTCTCCTGTCGGTTAATAGTATTAGTGGTGGATCTGCCAGAGGAAACCAGGGCTTTCAGAGAGCTGTAAAAATAGACTGGTGCATCCAGAGGAGGCGGGCGAGCCCCCCGCAGCCCGAGCTCGGAGCAAGCCGGGAGGGGGAGTTCGGGGAAGACTGCGAGGTGCCGGCAGGGCGGCGGGGAGGGGGCGGATGGCTGCGGATTGCGGCTCCCCCCGGGCCGGGCGAGGGGCGGCCCCGGGGCCGCGTGTGCCGCTCATTACTCCCGGGGGGCCGCTGCCGCCCGCGCCGAGGACTCGCTCCTCTGCCTCCATTCAGTATTCCCTCTTGTTTGTTTATTCTGCGGCATTTATGGCCATCCCCCTGGGTATCTGAGGAATTGCATTAAGGACTCGTCTATCTTATCACGGGAGACAAGCTTTGTACTCCCGGGGCTCTCTCCGCCGGGTGCCCGCAGCCGGCCGGGGGCGCGGGGAGAGGCGCTCCGCGGCGGGCAGCGCCGAGAGCTGTGCGCTTTAACTCTTTCCTTGCGGAAGAGTTCCCGGCCAGAAAGGAAACAGCAGCCGTTCTATCCCATCTTGCCCATTCGATTACTGCAGAAGGAGCACTGGAAACGAGGCACGACTGCCTGAAAGGCGGGTGAATCGGGGTGATTGCCAAAGGCGTAATCTTAAAAGGTAGTGAAGGAGTGCTTCAGCTGTGGATGGATGAGAAAAGCCCTTGCTTCAGACTCTGCCATCACTCCCAAGTCTCTTCCCAGCTTTGAAAAGAGACAGTCCTTCATGCTCTGAATGATTGCTGGTACAAAGCCAAATGGAGTGAAAACTGCAAACCTCCCTCAACCCACTGCCACACCTCACACCAGAATAAAATCAAGGCTGGACCTTTTCCTGTGGTAAATCTGCTTATCTCCCTTCAAGCACCTGACTTACACTTAAGAGAAATGTATACATGGGCTAGCGTGCAGACTGCACCACCTCATCCTTATACTCTGCTATTATCAGGATATGCAAGATTATGTGAGCAGTTTACATACACACGCAAACACAGCAATGCAATTACAAGCTAGAGTGTGTAATGCAAACAGATGAGCCACCAGCAGAACTGGCAGAAGGCAAATATCTGTTTTAGCTGTTGGCTCTTTTCTGAAGTACCAAGAGTACAGCAGTCACCCAGCTGAAGCAATGGAAATAAGTGCGTGATCCACCTCGGTGCATTTCTCATGTGTCACAGATTCTTCCCTATCTGAAATCAGAGGGACGGAAGTATCCTAGGAATCCTTCTGAAGGGGCTGTCCTTGCATAACAAAAATATCTCTGTTTGGACTATGAAATAAGCTCCCTGATTCTACCTGTGAATTTCCTTCGAACCTACCCAGCCTGAGCACGACTGAATTCTCTGCTACAGCTTGCAATGGTTTAAAAGGCATAAGAGAAAAAGACCCTTCAAAAATATTCTAATTTACCAGCTGTTTAAAAGAAAAAATTGGGGCTGAAGTATGAGGAGATAGATGCTTCCTTGTAAAACAGAGTTCATTGCTTAGGGTGTGATTTGCACAGAGCTAAAATTGCTTGCTTGTTTACAAACACGTTTGTAATGTGTAAATGTATGTAAACATAAAAAAACCCCTATAAGTTCACAAAAGCATTTTATTTGACAACATAAATGACGAGGAACAGAAAGCCTAATGCAGAAACACCACTGTTGTGCAATGATAGTGTGACCAAGACCCCCACATCTCTAATGTTAGTGCAGGGAGGGCACTTGTCTCTGTGCAGAACCTCTCCACTGCCCAAGTCCTGGTTGGAACAAGAGCCCTGGAGATGTTTTTCTTTGTTCCAAAATTGTATTTTTAGACAGCATAAAACATGGCATAATAAGGGAAACCTACTCTGGTTCAGCTGTGCTGAAGGCTATGCCAGTTCCCCAGCTGAGTGAACAGATACCCATTACTATCGGAAGAGATAGGAAAGGCTGCTGATTTGCAGCCTTTTCCCACTGCAACCTTAAGCAAACAGAGTTTAATTAGATCAATAATGATCAAAGTTACTTTGGGCAGAGAGGACTTTCAGTTCCTTTAATTGTGATGAATCCACTGCCTCAGAAAGGAAAAACAAAAACAAAGCAGAATAGAGAAAGTCGGGGGATTTTTGCCAGCCCTAATAATTTAAAATAGTTTTGTTGTTTGCCTTAGTTCAAAAGTCTGTGTATCGTCACAATAGCTCTTTGATATTGGATACCGATATCGATCTGGGTGCATCTGTCCCGCTCAGCAGCTGATAATGACAGCACACGTGATTTCCTGTTATTGAAGCCCCACAGACACTTCTGGATCCTGAGCTTGGCAGCTCCAGGGATCCTTTCCCATCAGCAGCCCAGTGGCCAAAGCCCTTGCTGCCTTTCAGCCAGTGTAAGGAGGATATGATGCAGCCTCGCTGAGTTGTAAACAACTTGTTTACCTCCTTCTCAGTGTAATCTGTCTCTGCTTCTATCGGCTCCTGTGGCATCAACAGAGCATTAAAACACCCCGAGCTCATAGGCTGATGTGCAGAAAACAACCCAAGGAGCCTTTCCAGGCTCTTGCTTTGTCGGACACAGGAGGTTATTTATACCTGTTGTTTCCAGCCAGCCAAAGCAGCCCTATTCTTGCATGTGGTTAACTTTGAAGAAAACTAGGTTTTGACGTTCCTTCGTTGGGAATGAAAATGGAAACAGTGTGGGCCTGATGCTGCTCTTCCTGCAAAGCTTCATTTGGGTCAGACAAAAAGAGACATGTATCTTTTTCATATGCTGTTTACATTTAAAGAGGAAAAGAAAGATACGTGTGATCTATAGATTCCCAAATTCTGGGGGAGCACCAATCAATACTGCAGCAGAAGGCTGGGTTGAAAGATGAAACCCCTATGGATTTTAACCAGTATGTGGAAGGAGGGGAATCAGAAAACATTTGGCGAGTCTTTAGTCTGTCCCCTCCGTACTCCTGACCAGGACTTTGGAACAACTGCACAAGACACTGACCCAGAAACAGCTTCCCCGGGGTTTAGTGCATCGGGCAGTGAATAGGAGTGACAGGGCTCCCGGTATGAATGCGCTCACTTTGTACTCGAGGTGCAGAGCAGCTCCTAAGCACCCTCAGAGAGCGTGACTCTGCTCCTCTTGAAACTGAGGGCAAAGCTCTGGGCAGATTTGGGGATTTTAAGAAGCAGATATTCATGCAGCACAGTTTCGAGGCTCTCTGTAGTTCACACCACTCTGAGCCCTTACATCTAAGACCCATCATACACATGCTGGGGGACACTTTTCCTGCCAGCCTCCCATCTGCAGAGCACACACCATCAATAACAGGCGACTAGTTTTGCTCATGCTCTTCACTAGTGATGTTTAATTACGTTTGGAAACTTCTGGGAAGTATCTGCTCTTACCATAAAAGTATCTTTCCTTGTGTTTTGCACTACCTGCCTGTTCGGTTTGGTGAAGAACTTGAAATGTAACAGAATAAAATAGTTGCTTTTAGGACTTGTTCTTGAAAACAGAACTTTCTGCCACTCTCAGTCACAATAGTGTTGAGACTTTTTGATATTCAAATTGAACTGGAGCTGTTGTAAAACCAAGACAATGTATTTGGCAGAATAATCAGACCAAGATGTTAATCCAGGCAACCTCATTTAGGCAGATGCTGCTGAAAGAGGGTGGATGATGAAGGACAAGGTGAAGAAGCATCTAATCTGCCTGAACAGAATTGCCTAAATTCTTCAGACTGTCAAAATGGAGATGTGGAAACCAACAGAGAGAGTGCTGGTGCCTCTCTGCTTGGCACATCCCTGGTTTTGTCTGTGCAGGCAGCTTATGGGGCTCAGGAGTGTAGTTCCAGCCAGATGTTCAACGTCTGACTCTTCTGTTGGTGAAGAACTTGTACTGGATGCATATTATTTGCATCTCTTCCCTTGAAGCTTAGCCACTCTTTTGGCAGGTATGTAACTGCAAAGGAAAAACATAAAAGGCCTTTTCCCAGGGGCTGGGGAATAGGCCGTGAATAAGAACAGATGTAAATCCTTGCCTCCTCTTAGTTTCCATCCTGTGTTCAAGTAATAAGTGCAGAAGGTGGTACCTCCTGTAAATTCCAGTCACCTGGAAGGCTCCTCGGAATAACATGGATAATAAATCTGACTCAAATAGGTCACTGACAGGACAGGACTAACTGCCCAAAAGGTAGATCCTAATGAAAAGAGGGACTCACAGGTCTAGATCAGCCCTGTAAAGGAATGGACTGGACTATGGCCTGGGCATTAGATGATTTTTAGACAATATAGAAAAGGGTTGACTAGAAGAATGAGAAACTGTGTGAACATCATGAGGTTCAACAAGGCCAAATGCAAGGTCCTGCACCTGGGTTAGTGCAATTGCAAACATGGATGCCTTCTGTGCGATAAGTGGATTGAGGACAGCCCTGGGACAAAGGTTTGGGGGTATTGAGAGATGAAAAACTGAGTAAGAGCCAGTAGCGTGCACTCGCAGCCCAGAAAGCCAACCATTTCCTGCGCTGCATCAAAGGCAGTGTGGCCAGCAGGGCAAGGGAGGTGATTCTGCCCCTCTGCTGTGCTCTCATGAGACCCCTCCTGGGGTGCTGCACCCAGCTCTGGGCCTTCCAACGTAAAAAAGACAGGCACCCATTGGAGCAAGTCCCGAGGAGGCCACAAAGATGACCAGAGGACTGGAATGTCTCTCCTATGAGGAAACGCAGAGAGAGTTGAGGTTGTTAAGTCTGGAGAAGACAAGGCTCCAGGAGACCTTAGAGCAGCCTTCCAATAACTAAAGGGGGCTACAAGAAATCTGGAAAGACTCTCTGTCAGGCAGTGCAGTGATAGGAGGAAGAGTAACAGATTTGAACTGAAACAGGGAAGATTTACATTGGATATAAGGAAGAAATGTTTTATGATGAGGATGATAAGCCCCTGGAAGAGGCTGTCCAGAGAAGTTGTGGAAGCTCCATCCTTGAATCTGGGCAAGTCCAGCTTGCAAACGGCCTCGAGCAACCTGATCCAGGGGATGGTGTCCCTGCCCAGGATGGAGTGGGAGGAGCATGGGGGGGTGGAATTACATGGTCTTTAAAATTCCCTCCAACCCAAACCACTCTGTGATTCCACAAAACAGAATTTCCCACTTTTACCCCCTATACATTTACTCTGCTCATTATAACTGGCACTGAAACACTGAAGTCTATTTCAACTATACTTATTGCCCATTGTATGACCTAAATTACACAGTTAACTTCTGTGTATTAGAAAGAGGAAGTTATTATCTTCCTCTGATTTCAGTTTATATAATAAACCAATCTATGAGGTTCAAGGCCAGGTTTATATAATAAACCAGTCCATTAGATTCAAGGCCAGGTTGGATATGGCCTTGAGCAACTGGGTCTGGTGGGAGGTGTCCCTGCCTATGGCGGTGGGGTTGGAACAAGGTGGTCTTGGAGGTCCCTTCCAAACCCTTAACATACTATGGTTCTACGGGTCTATGACTGAAAATATGACAAATTTAGTTACTTTAAAAAGAACTAAACATGGTTGGAAAGCTTTTTTCACATTACCTTTTCCTCATTTTCAGTATGATCAAATACTCATGGAAAATATCCCAGAAAGCAGAGTCAGGCTAAAGGTAGAGTACAGACAGTTACAACATTTTCAGAGATCTGAGAGTCATATGATTCCTAAATGTATTTTGCAGCTAGTTTCTAGATAGTCAATCATTATTTAGTCAGATTGTGAATTGTGCAAAAAAAATTCACCCTTTGTTGTAAATAATAACTTACTCCATGCTAAATATGCTTCTTTAAAAGAAAGGAAACACATTCAGCTCTAAAGTTTTGTTTTTCATTGTGGTTTGGAGTAATATGGTTAGAAGAGGTACATAATAAATTAATGACTGGAAATTACAGAATAGGTCAAGGTCACTTTGTGCATAAATTAGAGGTCTAGGATTTGCGCATTTTGTGCTATCTGGCTTATACTGCTTTATTGATTTTTCACTGTGAGGAAGAAGGAGAGAGAAGGTCTTTAATAGATTTTTATATCCTCAGTCTGTTCTAAATCCGCCTGTGTTCTGATCTTCCTGATGTCCCCACACTTTTATGGCGACAGCAAAGTCCTGCTAAACTGCAGTGCTGTCATAACACTATGACTCAAAAACCAATGGTGATTTTAATCTCTTAAAAAACATTTGCCAGAAAATTCAGAGACCTGTAGCCCACACAACCAAGAATGGATGGACAAGGAAATCTCCTTTAACCTTTCATCTGATTAAAGAGCAGAGGTCCGGTATCATCTGCTTTCTCCATCTTGCAGTACCCTTATAAAGCAAATTGCAGTGCAGTGTAGAAGTCTGATTACCACGCCCACATGTAGAGCTTAGCAATAATGCTGTATCATGAACTGTTTTAGATAGAATTGAACAATAATTCACAATGAGGTCAAGGTAGAAATGGTGAGTCCGTTACAATTTCCAAAAGGACAGAAAACAGCCCTGTCACTCACCACTGTTGGATAGGAGGAAACCTTTATACCTCTACAGCAGTCTTTGACTCTTGGAGGAAATAGTTAGTATCAGGGAACTGATTCAAAATTAATTCCAGCAATGAATGGTTACACAGGAAAGAGAAGATACCACCTAACGAAAATCACTGCAGAGGTTCCTCAAGGATCCCACCAATGAAGATTGAATTGCTCTATATACAAATAATATATTTATTAGAAAGTATTTTTGGTGCTAAATGGCTACCAGGGAGGGTTTTAGTACGACTATTTGTCTGAAAGCATGGTGTCAAACCCTAGACTATGCCAAGGGTCGAATAACATTTTTACTTAGCTCATGCAAACAAGCAAATTACTTTATTGGTCTACAGGAAACTAATGACAGCAGTTGAAAGGAAAACTACTTGTTAATAGACTGGAAGACTTTTAAAATTCTTTTTATGTATTTTAAAGAAATTTAAGTAAAGTACATATATAGTCTACCCTGAGTGTAGGCATCTTTCAAGAATTAGGTTTTTTATTTCTGCCTGTTTACTATAAAATAAACTTAACTTCTCTGACTGCTCTTAAATACTTTTGTTCAAGCTGGTTGAAGAGTACAATTAAATTCTTCTTAAACTGAAAGTAAGCATGTGAGACCATTTTCTAACTCTATTAACGGTGCACCAAAACCACTGTAGTGCTGAGACCAGAAAACACATGCTCCAACACCAGAGTTCTGGGAATAGATGAGCAGAGGAGATAGCACCAGCTCCTCAGCCATGCCATTGTCTCAACACAAGATGAAGGCTGAAGGAGGGGACAGGGGATGAGCTGGGTCACACAGTACTCCAGCAATGTTAGTGAGAGCTGCCACTGCTGCCACTGTTCCTCCTGGGAGTGGGAAAGGGGGGTAACCCGGCATGGCAGCCCCACTGCTACTTGCAATACATTCTATCAAGAAAGGAAAAAAATCTGTGCAGGGCCCAACAACCAAAGCTGGTCTGTCCCAAACTCTGTGTGAAGCATATGCAAGAGACTGGGTTGCAGTCCTGTCTGCAGTGTGCACTGGGGTGTGATACATGGCTTTGAGTGAAAGCCACGATTTCTATCTCCTGTCAGGCACATAAATTCCTATTATGTTTCCAATGAATTTTTGTTTATGAATGGAGAAAAAAAGCCTTACAGCACCATCCACAGACATCTGCATAGTTTCCAAAAGCTATGCAGATATATCGGCAGAGTACCGTGTTTTAGCTATGCAGACTCTCCATCAGTCCCACTGGTGATGGTTGAAGGAGCTCCATCTAACAGATTTGCTGGAGTTTTGTAGGCTATGCTGACTTCCTCAGATAAAATAGAACAAGATTTTTCAGTTCCTGGAGACAAATACAAACACAGACCTAATAACTGAACATCTTTGGCTAATGGCTCACCATCCTACACAATACTATTCTTTCAATGTCTTTACTAGTGACAACAAAACCGTCTGCCCCCTTCTGCAGACAAATTTCCTTCAACAAAATGCCTCCAAAGCTGTTTATTCTTGCTCTAGACCTTGTCCTGTGACTGCTTATGCATTTTGCATTTTCAGCCCACTGCTAAAATGTATATATTATGTCAAGCTCTATCAAGTTAATGTCTTGAGATCTTACCATGCTTCATCCACTTGCTCTGTCCCTTTCTCAGGAACATGATGAACACACATTCAGTAAGAGTGGTGGAGGATTTATGTACCCTAGCCTCGTTCACTGCTTTGTGGTTAGGCCATGTCCATAAGGAAACGAAGTACAAAATTCCTTTCTTCCGCTCCAAATCCCCTGGCCATAGAGCTATAAGAGACAGGCACAACCAGCTAACCCTTTCTAATGAGATCAGCTGCTGGTCCTTCTGCCAAAGACATTCCACCTGACAAAGGTACTATGGTTTGGGCCTCTGGTGGTATAGGTGGGGGGCTGTGAACTTCAGCCAGGCTTGGGCAGGCTCTGGGCAAAACATACTCCATTCAGCTGAGCTAACACTTTGGGAAAGTTATAGCAACCAAACTGCAGACACAACAGCTGGCAACAGGAGCAAGTGCTAAGGTAGCAGCCTGCAGAAGTCTCTTAGCCTCAAGAGAGTAAACACTGACTAATCAACAGCTTACATCTACACTGATAAACGCATCTGTCCCAGTAAATGATCACCTCTCCAAAACAAGGGCTGCAAAGAGACATGCACTCCCACTAGTGCAAGCATGCCCTTTCGTAGAGCAGATTGCTGCATTCTCCCTGCATAGTGTCAGCCCTGGGTTGTCTCCTGTGTGCTCTTGGTCCAATGCCCAGTGGTGGAAGTTTGAGGAAAACACAAACCCAGCCTAGAGTTTATTTGTGAGAGAACGAAGTTGGGCATCTCCAAAAGAGACAACACAGTGGGACTGGCATTTATACAGAGTGATGATCAGGCACTAGGCGATGAACTGAGCAGCTAAATTATCTGGTAACATAGACACAATCTCACTTCAGGATATTTTTTTCTTTGTTATGGCAAGTCCATAAACATTAGATATCTTCAATACTTATATTTACAGGTGAAATTTCAGCAGAAAGCAGAAGAGTCTTTTCTGGACTAAAATTTTTTTAGGTTATCCAAAAGCGAGATTTTACCTACATACTGCCTAGCTTCTCTGTTCTATCGGGAAGGATCAAAGTACTCAAGATTACTTTGAGAGCAACATTGTTTCAGCCACTGCTATTTGGCTGATAGACAGAAGACAAAAATTTCACAGAGGAAATGTGTCTCTGATATCAAATTGGTTTTAAGACTGATGTAACTAACCAACTTTTTTTGAATTTGTCCAGGGCTTCACCCTATCCTGAGCTAAACCCAATAGCTCTCATATCACGAGTGTGTTATTTGGAAGAAGAGCCTAATCCTAGTTTTATTTACACTGAGGTTGACTGTGTAGATTCCAGAAGCTGTAAAAGACACCTACTACAATTACTTTTTTTTTTTTTTTAAATAGGAATTATTACCACTGGACTTTTTTTTTGTTTGTTTTAAATCTCTTTAGACCGGAGGTTTTTTAAGCATAGCAGGAGTTTGACAAACTACTGATTCTACCTACACATTGCTTAGACATAACTAGACTGTACATTTTAATTCTGATGCAAAACTACCTCAAGAAAAAGCACTTGGGATGTGGTGCTCTCCTATACAGTTAAAGGATTTCACCAGATTGAGTTTCGGGTGGAGACACCAAAAATTTCTAGTGTGTTTTCATGTGAAACAGTGACAAGGTGTAGCTCTGGGCTGAAATTCAACAGTCTAAGATCAGAATTGCTCAATTACCTGTTTTTCTTTATTTATTGGTAAAAAATTTTGTTTCCACCATCTGGTTTTCCAAATGAAATATGGGATGACTAAGTCAAATCTTTATGTTTTGATCTGCCTATAAAATCACTCATTTAATTGTGTAGTGAAAATTTTAGTTAAATCCTTATACTGGAGTGTTTATCTGAGTCATGGATGTTAGTTCCTGTAATTCCAGATGAAGAAAAAAATACATCCACTGAGTACAAAGGATGGTTCTATTGCTTCAATTCAAAACAGAGCCAACAGCAGAGGTTTTTTTACTGTAAGTTTTTAACTTTCATGTACAATACAAGCACTAGAAATATGAAAGGTTGTTTGTTCTGCATTCTTCATCTTCTCTCTCACATTACCATGCTTTTTTTGCAATAGATACTGTAACTATAGCAACATTCTTTAATGGATAAATAGCACATTAGCAACTGGGCTGATATGTTTTTTGCAAAAACAAGCTCAAGTAGAACAGTTTGTCAGTTTACCTTCTCCTTATATAAACATCTATGCATGTGTTATAGTGCCAGAATTCAGGACTCAAAGTCATTATATGTCATTTTATGGCCATAATAAGTACATTTTATTTTTTCAGGGTTTACAGCTTTATTTCTGTAACATTATTAAAGAGCGAATGCTATGTTGTGGGAGAGGAAAAAAATTGCTTTATTTATTGAGTCTTCATTTACAGAATGTTTTTGTCCTATATTTTGTCCTATTTGAAAGTCCCTTTTTACAAGCTCTAATAAATATGAAACAGCTTTACATGCACATTTTTATTAGCTACTTAAATATCACAGATAACAAGTGTTAAAATATTTACTTTCTGCATATTATGCAAACAAACTGGCTGGGTTTGTTGCCATTGAAGATAATGGGAGTTTTGCCACAGACACCAGTGGGAGCAAGATCTGGCCTTCAGGAACTCAAAAATGTAATCAAAGCAAATACGTGTTCTTTTTGGAATGAAACCAATAAAGCTATGGTTGTTTCTATGCTGATAAGAGTTTTCAAGGTAAGTCAAAGCAGGAATTTTTCAAGGGATTACTATAATCATTAGGGGTGCAAATCTGCAGCAAGTTTTAAATGCTGAATGGATTGAGACTGCAGCAGCAAGGGATTGCACTAAACAGCCACAGGACAGCAGTCTCAGATCAACCTGTTTCAGACTCTGAAAGAAGGAGGAGGATATGACTTTTCAGGAGCTACAGACATCACACTGCCTCTAAATGTAGTAAGATACAAGACAATTAGCACAGAATAGTCTGCCATAGTATTATGTTGCTATTTCCTTGGGTAGGCAGCCAAGTTGCCAGGGGTTTATTCTTTGTCACGTCACCCATAAATAGCTTTCTGAATTTTTCTTACTAGGCAATGGTGTCTCTGGAAATCAGTGGTAAGCCCATCCCTAATGTCCTGAGCTGGACAGAAAAACATATAAATAATTTATTGCCAAAAATTTTAAAAATATATTTTTATTTGCACAGTGAAAATGGCATGTCAGATACTGAATCGAACACCCACTTTGCCATTTTCCAGCAGAGGCATTTCCAGAAATTACTAGGGAAAACAGGCCTGTGAACTTTTAGCAGTTATAAATATAAAAATCTTTGTTTGAGAGGGCTATGATTTGGTTAAAATGGAAACCTCTTCTTAATATATAGTATCCCACAGTTGTCAATGTGTTTATGAGCATCAAGTCTCCATGTAAGATGAATGAGCCTTCCCTGAAAGTGCCCATGTTTAGTCAGGCTGGTTTTGACAAATTGTTTCTCAGATTCTTTTGCAGACATGTTACATATAACACAAGCAAATACGAGCTGATTTCTGTAACTTCAGGTTGTGCCACAAAACCTGTAATTAGGAAATTCAATGCTAACAGCTTTTAACTCATTCCAGGAAGGAAAGAGTGGAGGAGTGGCTAGGTGAGGAACAGAGGCCAGGCAAGAAGTGGGAAGTGGCATGGAGTTGGGCTGAGTCAGTATATTCCCACAGTAAATTAAAACAGACATTCTCCCTTTTCTGTTAGGGAGGTTCTGAGTCACAAAGAACCTACTTGCCTATTTCATCTATTGTGTATCATATTGCTTGGAGGAGGTTGAAAAGAAAAGAGGAAGATGAGAGGTAATTTGGAAGAGAGGAACCATATCAAAATATTTCCTCCACAAGCTTAACATCCAACCCATCTCTTTGTGCTACTCTAATTGTCTTAGCTTCTTAAAAGATGTTAATGTTGCTGTGCAGAAGCACTTACTGGGAGTAGAGGTGTCAGGAAGTTGGCGTGGCAATCCTATAGCTCAGGAAACTCTGTTTAGATCCTGAGCTGAGTTATCAATCCATCAGCCTGACACAGGAATGGGACTTCAAGTATCCAGAGAAGATGTGAAGAAGAAGAAAAAAATCTGTTCTCTCTGTATGCGTATATTTTGAGGGAAAAGTTGTAGCTTAAAATTAAAAGGATCATTATAAGTTAGTATGTGTGGTATTCATCACTACAGGATATGTCTGCTATTGAAAAGGTATTATTCATTGACAATTTAGCTGGTAGAGATAACTGAATGGGCATAATGATTCTCTACTTTCTTGGGAGTTTAACTTGGTTAGACTTAGTATTACACAATATTCTGATTAAAAATTAGCACTTCATAAAATATGCATGTGTGAAATGAATTAAAAACCAGCTGAAACATCAAAGAACACAGGGAGAAAATACTAATAAGCATAATTGCTTATCTCTTGCTGGTCAGTTTTCAGCCTAGTTTAATATCTTTACTAATGACTTGAAATTAGACATTAAATTGCCACTGGTGAGGAAGAAAAAGAAAAAGGCAGGTGGAATAATGATTGATTACAATTACAACTGTCATGGTTTAACCCCAGATGTCAACCAAGCCCCACACAGCCACTCCCTCACTCCACACTCAGTGGGATGGAAGAGAGAATCAGAGGGGTAAAAGTGGGAAAAAATCTCATGGGTTGAGATAGATACAGTTAAGTAGGTAAGGCAAAATTCACATGCACAAGCAAAGCAGAACAAGGAATTCTTTCCCCTTTTAACCCATGGGTAGACAGGTGTTCATCCACGCCCAGAAAAAATGGGCTTCATCATGTAATGGTGACTTGGCAGGACAAATGCCATTACTCTGAATGTCCCCCTCTTCCTCCTCCTTCCTCCAGCTTTATAATGATGAGAATGGCAAAACATGGTGTGGGATACCCCTTGGGTCAGTTGGGGTCATCTGTCCTGGCTGTGTCCTCTCCTAACTTCTTGTGCACTCCCAGCTCTCTCACTGGTGGTGGAGAGAGAGGCGGAAATGACCTTGACTTGGTGCCAGCACTGCTCAGCCACAGCTGCTTCCAGCACAGATGCACACCACAGTCCTATATTAGCCACTGTGAAGAAAATCTCTCTGCCCCTGACAAAACCAGCACAAGATGGAGACAGTGAGGATTTCAACATTACTCAAAGACTACAGAACAACAGAGGGGCTCAGATCTTCCTCCTTCTTTGTTCTTACATTCATAAAGTTAGAAAGAACTCTAGAGAAGCATTCAGTCGCTATTCCCAATTCCAGCTACAGGAAAGCATTGTTATAATTCCCACTCTTTTGGTAGGAAAAATAGTATGTGTAGGTGTAGTGAAGTAATGGAGCCTTTCCTAGGCTCCCGCCCAGCTTCCAGGCCTGCTGGGGTCCTTTCCATAGAGGTGTTTCCGTAGGGGTGAGTAGTCTCTTCCCCAGCCTTTATCTTTTCAATAGGTTCTTCCTTCCCAGGTGCACAACCTCTCCTTGCTGAATTGCACAAGTTCTCTGTGGTCCATCCCTCCAGCCTGTGTAGATCCCCCTGGATTGTCAGTCCTACCATTGGTTCCCTCAGTTCCATGTCATCTGCAGACTCCACAAGGATACGTTTTGGCACCTCCTTCAGGTCATTCATAATGATGTCAAGCAGCGCAGGTCCAAGCACAGATCCCTGCAGTACCTATCTTGTTGCATCCTCCAGTCAGGGCATGACTCGCTGCTCATGACCCTCTGAGACAGGCCTTTACTTCTGTGGGTTTTCCTGACAGCAGCGTCGTGTCAGTGCTGGGGCAGACAAGCTGCAGAGGCACCCTGCATGAGGGGACATCAGCACGCATCCGGGATGGAGGAGGAGACCCCCAGGCCAGTGAGGCAGTGGGTTCTGTCAGCTTAACCATCTGAATCTGCCCTGATCCAGCATAACCCTGTGCTTTACTGACCCAGACAATTGGCTTCTGAGCATCAGTTGGCTGATTTTTCAAAAAGACATGGCGTCTTACCTCCCTGCTGAAGGTGATGAAGGCCAAACCCTAGCTGGGGTAAATACTGAGACAATCATATCAGTTGGAGCAACTCACTCCACATGGGTCAAAGAGATCAAATGAAGCAGGAGATGCAATCTGAAGCATCATGAAAGGCCAAAATCAGAGAGTTTCCAAGTATCATTTGAAACCCAGGGAAGCTATCAACCACAAAAAAGGGAAAGCCTTTACACATAAATGTGTACATAAGCCTCAATATATGCAAGTATAGATGCATGTGAATTTGGGTGCATGTATTTAGGCATATACATAATTTAGTAGGATTATTTTGTTATGTTCATTTGGTTTGCCAAGCATTTGATACTTTTCTTTCTGCAAAGCTTTTATTATGATTGCAAATGTAGGGCAATAATGGTTAGTGAGGCTTAAAGATTATAAAAGGTGAAAGATTTTAAAGACTAAGAAACCATCATAACGGTGTTTCAAACTACTGTTTATCACAAGAAATTTAAGATGATCTCTTTGTTTTCATTAACCAAGAGCAAAAATATAGTGTTCTATAAAATGTGAAATAAAATAATAAAGGAGAGAACACAGTTGGGAAATTAGCATGACAGAAAAAAACATTAATAGCAGAGTGTGAGCGGGTGGGGAGAAACAGGAAAATTATGATTGTTTTCCAGACTGGTATACCACTAAAATAATACAAATTAGAACTAAGGAGCATCTTTTCATGAACATGATTTTTTAATGGTGATAAAATTCTCTTTCCCTTGTCGAAAAAATGATGTGCTTTTTCAAGGAACATGATACTAGGGTGGTTACTAGTCATTCCTAGCCCCCTTCAGAATGCAGATAAATACATTGATTATTCCTGCTGGTTTTACTAGCAGTGATGTTCATAAAACCCCATACATCACCTTGCAATGCTATCCTGAAACATTTGTTTTTATCACTGATGCACAAGAATATTCAGTAGATTTATTCATCCTGCTCTCATCAGTGTTGTCCTCATTTATAGGGATTTTTAAATCTGGTAAAATGAATCCTTTAGTTCAAAGAAACCACAAGTGCAATGTTGGTCTTCATAAACAGTTTGGAGAGCAGTTACAAAAGGCATGAAAAAGAGAAAGACACTCAGGGGCACAGTCAGCCGGGGAACCTTGCATACACTCAGTGAATTTATTCACACATTGAATTTATCAGAATTACGAATATTCTCTAAAGTAAAATAATAAACAACACTTCTATAATTATATAAAACAAATTGGGAAAAAGACTGATTTGATGCTGATATTTTTAATCATTCATTTTGGTGTCTTGAAATATTGCCTTATGTGGTCCTAATTCTTCCCTTTTTCCTTTTCTTCTTTATTTGGATTTTTTTTTTTCTCTTTTTCTCTCTTTTCTCTCTTCCTCCCTTTCTCCCTCTCCTCCTTCAGGACTGCCAAGCAAAGCCAATATATATCACGTTAATTGCCATGCAGGCACTGCAATTTCCCTGGTTTCGCTCCCCATCCCTCCCACAGCTTGGTACTCCCAGCAGCCTGGTGCTACATGAAAAGCTTGGCCTATGGGGACCTTTCTGTCTGGGACATACCATTCTGCCCAGACAGGGAGAGACAGGGCTTTTTTGTTCTTTAGGAAAAAAAAAAAGGGGAAAAAGACAGACCTTGGTGCAGCCCTTCACTTAGGATTCCTCCTCAGGAATTCTAATTCCAGCTGCATGCTCCAAAGGGGCTCACGACAGTGATTATTCCAGGCATAAATCATCATTCAGTAGCTTTGTGTTCACACACCAGTTCTTCAGGGATTTCTTATTTTTTTTTGTACTTTCATATTTTGTACTCTTTTATTTGCGTGCAAATCATAATCTAACACAGCAATTGTGAGGGCATATCAGAATTAGTAAACACTTTGTTTTGAAATAATGGCTGATTTGAGAAGTACCATTGAGATATAATGTGCAGCACTGCTGTCAGTTGTAGCAATTATTTATGTATTGAATGAATGAGTTTGTGTTTTATCTATATGGAAGGGAATTTTACTTACCCATGCTTTCCCTTCTCCAGAAACATTCCCATCTGCAGCTTTACAGCTACATCGTGACCAGTTCAGTGAGAAAAAGTTTGTTTTACAAGAAGCCTGTTTCTTAAAAATAATTGTCAAAATGGGTCCCCCAATTTCTGAAAAGCAAAACCCAAAGGTGGTCTAGAACTCATTGTTTTGCCTGATAAGAGCTTATCACAGAGCATGACCTAAATTCTCACCTTTTTTTCAGGGCTGGATCTAGATGTCTCAGCTCAGAATCTTCATAATTTTTATTTCTTAAGCACCTAAGATTCCTCTCATGTATATAAGATGGACACCATGAGCTTCATCATGTGGAGATTTTGCTTAAACAGAATGTTAAATCTGAAATTTTTTGTTACTAAAGACTATTTCCTTGAATCAAAATCTTCCATGTCCATAATTAACATACATGTATCCTTGATGTACTGCATGGTCTTCATTTACCTGTAATCCAATATCCATAAAACTAAAAATAAAACCTGTGCTAAGCACTTCTGCCAACTGCATTTCAGAGATTAAAATGCAAAGGGCAGATAATTCTTGTGTTGCTCTTTAATGAAATGAAGAATATCACTGGACATTGAAGAATTCACTGTTACGTATACGTATGTATTTTAATAGAAGTAATAGGGTTTTTTTCTGAATACCAATGCAACATACCACACATCTGATAGAAAAATGTGCATGATAAACCTAGTCAGCTCACTGTAAAGTGAGAGCAGCTTCAGGGAGGCAAATATATTTCTCATCCTCACATGGACAGTATTTTAAATCCTATTAAACTGAGGTAGGCATTCCTGGAGAAGGCAGCAGATGTATTCTACCCCTTCCCCCTCTTCTCCCAGTTACCACCACCCACTTTGGGGTCTGCAGTCCGAGGGGAGGGGAGCTGCCCCACTGACCATGCCCAGTGTCCCTCCTCTTCAGGACTGCACCCAGCTCTGTACTAAAACGCATTCCCTTTAGACAGTTACGGACACTCTCTGCTTCCCTATTGACTGGCCAAGATCTTTTATTAGAGCCAAAACTACACATGCAAGCTGCCAGGCTTCCAAAATATCGACTCTGTTTACCTGACGGGCCAGCCAAAACTGGAGTTCAGCGAAGGTAAAGTGTATAAAAAACCTGGAGGGATTTTGGCCTTGAATGACACACCAGAGGTCATAGAAGTGGTCTGTGGCAGGACAAGTACGGGCACATAGATATCCAAAATTTGTGACTCCCCAGCTACTGGGGCATACTGCTTCCTATAGGGATAGTAAGCCTATCTAACGCAAAAGTCTGATGACTCTTTGCACCAAAGAGAATTGTCTGCACTGGTACCTCATTACAGTCTGTTCTTTATTCACTCCTCACTGCAGATGCCATTATGCCTTTGACATGCTTTTGCAACCTGTGTACAGGAAACTAAGAGCCTTGGGAGCCTGACCTGGGGAGAGGGGGTCCATGCCCAAGGGAATCCTCCGGCTAGTCTACAGTCACTTGCTTGGCTTATGCACTGCTTTTTCTGTGCATCAGAAGAAAAGCTTCACAGAGCAGAGAAACCTGCAGTCTAGTTTTAATTCTAGTACAGCAATGTGTGTGCAAAAATTAAATACTGTCTGAGAGAAGACAGCAGTGGGAATACAACCAAACATCTGAGTGTACAACACCTGACATCTGCTGCTGACAGTGCAAGAACTCACTGGTTGATAATATTAGTTTACATGGCTATTTAATTTTTCATTTGACAGAAAATTATAATGACCTTTTCAGGTAGTAACTACCCTTTGTAGGAGAACACTTACGTCTCCAGGTGCCTATTACAGTTCTTTAAAGATTCTTAGGAGCTATTGGATTAACAACAGCTTTCAAGATTCCAAAGTGAGGTATTGAAGTATAATAATACCTGAGAATTGAAGACATCATTATTTTAGCTGTTTTTCAATATATAGAAATTGCAGGAAAAAAAAACCCAACAAACAAGTGTGCTCTTCTAACACTTCAATCCATTCCACATACTCTGTCTAGATCATTATTCGCACTTTGAAGATGGACATAGGCCCAAACTTGTGATGTACTGTAGTGGGTTGATGCTGGCTGGATGCCAGACACCCACCAAAGCCTCTCTCTCAGTCCCCTCTGCAGCTGGACAGTGGAGAGAAAATGTAACAAAGGGTTCACAAGCTGAGATAAGGACTAGGAGAAATCACTCACCAAATACCATCACAGGCAAAAAAGGCTAGAATTTGAGATATTAATTAAATTTATTACTAACAAGATCAGAGCAGGATAATGACAAGCAAAATAAAACCTCTGAAACACCTCCCACCCCTCCCTCCTTCCCAGCTCTATCTTCTCCCCCAGTGGCTCAAGGAGACTGGGAAGGAGTCAAGGAGACTCCCACTGCTCAGGGAGAGGAGTTGCTCCCCTGCTCCACCGTGGGGTCCCGCCCACAGGAGACAGTTCTCCATGAACTTCTCCAACATGAATCCATCCCATGGGCAACAGTCCTCCCCAGACTGCTGCAGTGTGGCCCACTCTTTCACAGGGTGCAGCCCTTCAAGGACAGGCTGCTGCAGCAAGGGCTTTTCTCTCCTTCGGCCTCTGATGGGTTCACAGCTTCCACTCAGGCATCCACCTGCTTTGGTGTGGGTCTCCTCCATGGGCTACAGGTGGATCTCTGCATCCCCATGGACCTCTACGGGCTGCAGGGGCAGAGCTGTCTCACCATGGTCTCCCCAGAAATTGCAGGGGAATCCCAGCTCCAGCACCTGGAGCACCTCCATCCCCTTCTTCTCCATTGACCTTGGTGTCTGCAGAGTTGTTCCTCTCACCCTGCTTTTCTCTGGCCACCATTTTGTCCACACAATAATTTGTTCTTTTCCTTCTTAAATCTGTTATCACAGAAGAGTTACCACCATTTCTAATTGGCCCAACCTCGGCCAGTGGCACATCTGTCTTTGGTGCTGCCAGGGATTGGCTCTGCTAGACATGGAAGAAGCTTCTGGCAGCTTCTTACAGAAGCCACCCCTGTAGCTCCCATCCTGCTACCAAAGCTGGCTATGCAAACCCAGTACACAGTGATAATCTTTGGTGGCAAATCCAACCAGGTCTTGAGGCAGTGTTCAGGTCATCCCAGCTCAGGAATCTCAGCAGTTAGTTACCTTTAAGCATGAACCTACTTGGCACATGGGCCAGAAGGAGCTTCCTTTGCTAGCATTCCTCCATGCTCCTCCTGCTTTTGGGAGCTGTCATGATTTCAGAGTGCTGGCTAATGCAGGTCTCTAGAAGCAGAGCATCTAGAAGCATACTGAACTCATATCAGATTTCTAGCCTTGCAGACTATTAGCTATAAGTGTAAGTGGCATGAGGACTGTCTCTGATATTTCTGTTTTCCTATTACACAGAGAGACAAAGCATGAGAAAAAACCAAGTGATTGCTGCTGTGCTTGACAGTCTCTCCCACCATCTGCTGGCTCCATCACACTTGCTGTGATCTGCAATAGACTGCATCACACACCGGTGCCAGCTGTGAGGCAAAGTCCTCATCCACTGTGCCACAGATCTATTAATGACATTCCCAGTAAACAGAGTGGCTCATTTTTTCCATGTCTGCCCTCAAAGAGTGATGCAGTGTGCAGAGAGTGAAATTTATGACAGACAGGCAGCATTGAGTTCAGCAGCTCCCCATGAGAAGAGAGTGAAAAAAATAAAGCTGAGTTTAGAAAATAAAGCTTGTTCACTACTACATCCACAATGACACCTCAAAAATATAAAGTTGGTAATAGCATCGGGAGAAAAAAGGGAGAAAAAATCTCCTATCTCCTACACTTTTAGGATGGGTGTCCTAAATTTCACCCATCTCTATCCCCAAGCAAAACTAGACTTAGAGTGATTCTTTCAGCCTGAGTTTCATGAAGACAGTCAGTAGCAGGATGCTGAACATGATCCCCATAGACATAAATAAAAACAGCTGAAGCAGCTGAGTTAGGAAGAGCTCTTGGATGATTTGGTGAGACAATCACAAAGTAGTTGAGGCTAGAAAGGACCTCTGGAAGTCATCTGATAAAACTCCCTGTTCAGACAGGGCCCCCTAGAGCCCAGTACCATGTCCAAACAGATTTTAGTTATTTCCAAGGATGGGTACTTCCCAATCTCTTTGGACAGCCTGGGTGCTTGGTCACCTTCGCAGTGAAAAATAGTTTCCTACAACAGTTGTGCAAGTTCCTGTGTGAACATCGTCCACCTGAGTTCTGAAGTACTCTACACACACCATAGTGGTGTATAAACACCACACTCCAGACCCCTCCCATTTCCTTATTCCCCTTTCCACAAAAAACCCAGCCATCTTCACTTTAATTTGGAAGTTGCCTACAATGAATTCCATCTTCCTGCTTTACTTTTGTGCCTCTGGCACTAGAAAACCTCCATCTTCCCTTTCTTTATCCAGGAGGTCTTTGTCTTTATAGGAGGTCTTCCACCAAGCCTGCAAAGCATCTAGTCTTTTTTTTTTTTTTTGTCATTTCCTGCCCTATCCTCTTGCTGTTGCAGAAAGCAGCAGAAAACTAATTCAAAAAGCTTGATGCTAAACAAAAATTCCACAGATCTTTGAGAGCAATTGAAAGAGAGTCACAGTCTTTGAGGAAATATCCTGGATGCTCATTTCTCCTTTTTTTCTTTTCCTTTTACTGACTCAGGAGAAATGTGCCAATGAAGATGATGGTAACAGTAAGAGCAATAGTAACTGTAATAACCTACCTTTTATTTTAAAAGAGTATTCTTCATTTGTTTGTCAAATTGCTGTCTTTAATCCTATCTCCAGCCAGGTCTACTATTCCTCGTGCTGTTCACGGTTACAGTAACATTCTGCTGAACACGTGTAAAGCTGGCTTTCAAAAGAAGACAGAAAGAACGATTAATTTCACAGCCAGCTTTAGGGAGTTTTCGCAGGCTGCTAAACCTGAATCAAACTTTTCCCATGAAAGCTGTTAGAAATTCTAAACGAGGAAAATTCAACATGTTGTTCTAATTGCATATTGAATAACTGTCCTAGCTCTAATAACAGCAAGTTTCTTTCAGTATTGTGATAATTTATTTATCACCTGTCTTTTAAAAGTAAAAATAAATAACTATGATCTATAAGTAAGATGTGAGGTCAAAGCAGTTCTGGGCCATCTCTTTTGAAATCAATGTCTAATTTCAATTTTGCTTTAAATGATGAGTTTAAAAAATCAGTTTACAGCACCTATAAATGGATATTTTACAAGTCTGTTTGAAAACTAGCCCCAAGCCATGGATTCTCACACAGAACTGCAATGCAGAACTGATGATTGTTTTGCATTCAAAAGTCCTGTCTCCTGGAGCAGAGGTATTCATGCCTATAAGCTTTGCTGTCAACTGCATCACTTTGTCATAACGTCTAACAAAAATAAGCAGTAGCACAAGAGGTTACTGACTAGCTCTGCTGCATTCTGCAAAGTATTCTTTGATGGACACAGGCCAGCTTCAGTGCAAGGGATGCAGATGTCTTTTCCCCACAGTAATGAGCTCACCTAACCCCTCTGCACGACAATTTGAAGACTCTTAAGTCTTGAATTCTGACTACTATTTGCTGACATTTCCCACTCCACTAGAATCACATAGTGTCACAACAATCTTTTCTTTCCGCAAATAAAAAAGCCTGTTACATGCCTGCTTCCAGCTGAAGTTACCCACTATTTAAAGATGAATTATGGGAAGGTATTTAAGAGCTCAAGTAGTGTCCCAATCACACATTCTCAAGTGAGAATCCACCTTTGTATTTATTGCTGCAAAATAAACCCCCAAGGCTAGATATTTCAATTGCAAGTGTCAAAATGCAGGCAATAAGTAATGGGGAAAAGAGAAAATAGCAACAGAAAACAGATCAACACCCCTAATACCCAGTAATTCCATAAAGGTGTTGCTAAATACAATTATTACTGTAGCCTTCTTGCTAGAAATCAGAGCCTAATCACTAACAGCTATGTAATTCTTTATTTTATTTTGATAAACTCAATACTGTGCTGGTACGCCGTGAGAAATTGTCATTCTTGATTTATATTTTGTCACAAGGAGAGAACTTTCTAACACCAGTTTTTCCTGTGGACAGCAAAATATTAAAGCCAAAGAAGCCATGGACATGCTGGATTGCTTTAAGACCAAGACAGTTTTCTCTTCTTAAATAAAAACATAGAAACCTTTTTTTTTTCCCCTTACCCCAAAGAAATTTGCATATTAATAATCTTCAGAAATTAGTTTTATATTTATTCTTTATGGCCATGAGGTGGATCAGAGGGCAGTTATTGTGCAGCATTGACATCAGCCTTAAAACTGCAGACTGCAGACCTTTACAATAGAATTAGACTTTCGTGCTGCATAATGAGATTCATTATAATTGACATGCATAATTCCAATCATGCTCTGTGTTGATTCAGCCTTTTGTTGTCAAGACAGCCTGTTATTACATACTGAACTAACCTTACTCATATACAATGATTAAAACAAAACATCTTCAGAGGTTGTTGGTTTGGGGTTTTCTTTTTATAGAAGAATGCAAGGTACCCCTTCCCTCCCCATGCCCACCTCCCCTGCAGCATTTTCTCAGCAAAGCCAGAAAATCCAGTGTGTGGCACAGAAACACTCTTTTCTCAATATGAAAAATTATTCTCAAAAGGTGATCCCCTGAGACTTTGATGAATGTTCTCTCTACATTATAGTGTAAGAAACAACACTATAATAAACATATAAATTAATAAAGGAAGATATGGGTCTGCAGTATTCCCAGAGTGGAGAAGCATGGCAATTAGTAAAGACTATCAAGGCTTTTAATGTTCATAAAGTGTCAATCAAGGTCACTCAGGGGTACTAATTCACTAAAATAGGCAAAATCAGAAGGCTTGACCTTTTCAGTTGCTCTGCTTTTTTTCTTTTCTCTTTTTCTTCTGAGAACAAGGAAAAGCTGGCTACACAATAACATAGATTTTTGCTACTGATTAATTTGAAAGAATATTGGTGGTTTTACACTAGTTTTTCTTTCACAGGTTATCACCAGTAGAACTGATAACCATTCATACTAGATTTACCAAGGCAACTGAGATGCCTGAATAGGCAATTCTCAGAATCTCAGAAAGGTTGAGGGTGGAAGGCACCTCTGGAGATCATCTTTTCTAACTCATAGCTCAAGCAGGGCTACCGAATGGCTGAGGACCATGTCCAAATGGCTTTTGGATATTTCTAAGGACAGAGACTTCACAACCTTCCTCGGCAACCTGTGCTGGTACTTGGTCATCTGCACAGAGAAAAACGGTTTCTAGATGTTCAGCAGGAAACTCTTGAGTTTTGGGTGGAGCCCATTACCTCTAGTCCTGTCCCATATTCCAGTAGCTACCGAGACCCTCACAAAACACTAATTTACATTTGTAAACCAACGGAGGGAACATCCGTCTGGCCAAAGACATCTGTGATGGAGACATCAATGTCTGAGCTAGTCAGCACCCTTCACAGCTAATAGACAAATATAGGTACTTCTAAGGACCCATTCATCTAACTTTTAAAAAAGATATCTAAATAAGTCAAATTAATCACAGCTGCAAAGCATCCATTTACTCCACTGACTTTCAGGGAAGTCTAAGCTGACTTCTAATAGGTGAAGATATCTGTGTGGGGGCACTATCTGGTGCTCTTTCAAGACCACATGTGCACTCACAAGGTCATGGGGACATGTAAACAACTAGGGGTGTTCAAATACTGCCACAAGTATCTGTGGAGCCTAATTTTCCCCACTCTTTGGTGGGATACAGAAACTAGATGTTCTCTCATTTGTCCCATTTCCCACACATGCAGACCGCCCTGGTCACAGCAGAACACACACCTTGAAATAACAGCCTGTCCCAGAGCAAAAAGGTCCGCATAATTGTCAATGTGCCTGTCACTTAGGAGACACTAATGAAGGGAAATCAGCCTGGAAGCAGACAGGTCATATGCCAGTACTTGCTTTTCCCACAAAACAGTTCATATAATTTCCTTTCACTAGGCAACAATTGAAAATTACCTTGAAGGGAAACGCCAGCACCACACAAAGTTCAACCAACAGCTCTGGCAACTCTGGAGAGATACACCAGAGAGATTTCAACAAGGTCCATATTGACTGTCACTATGAAATGAAAATGCAGCTGCCAGTAAGGCCATCTGTTCGACTGCCAATTAAGCAAACTATTCACCCACTGCCTCCCCTTGCCATGGGTATGCTATCAAGAAATTGCACCCACATCTGAAGGAATGGCTGGGAGGAGGCAGATCAGGAGTAGGGCTTTCAGCTCAAGATCAGGCCTGGAGAGGAGAAGAAGGTTAAAGCCAAGGCAGGCAGGAAGGAGCTGGTACCCACTAGAGGCAAGTCTTCATAAATCTCTAGCAAAAAGCAGAGGATTATACTTGCTAGTTCAGTTTAATGGAGACAGACAGCCCCCTGCACAGCCCTGGAGCTGCTGAAGTTACTTCTCTATAGTTGCTAAAAGAGCAACCCCATAGCTGTTTGTAAGGGTTGGGGACCTGCTTTGAAGGGCAAATTCAAATGGAATGTCCTAGCCCAGAAGAATGTCATTGTCCATCACATGTCGATTGTTTTGACTGAATAATCTGATTGTGCACTTTAGCCAGTGAGTTTGGGGGAAAATCCAAGACTGAGGCACAAATAAATTAATCCTGGAGAAAGGGTAATGGTCAAGACTATAAGGAAATTTTTTTTCATTCTGGCTAAATACCAACTTCCTCTTTGCCTTTTTATTTTACTCCTATTTTTTAAAAAAAAGGGGTCACTCGGGAGATGCTGTGGCTTTCTACAGTGGTTTTGCTCTGGCTTCATAATCTCAACTTTCACAAGAGAAGCTGCTTGGTGAGCTCTGGGATTGGCACATCCCAGCACCCTCTGCATGGGATCCTCACTTTTGATTAAAAACTTTTATTGGCACTTTCTTCAGAGTTGGGACATTCATAATTCTTCTTCCAGTTATGGATTTCAAAGCCTATAAAATTACATTGCAGCTTTCTTTTAGTCAAGAAGCCAAATGAAATGGAACAGAACCAGTAGACAAGATTTATAGGACTTGCATCCCTCTAGAGCAGCAGTGAGTAAGCAGACAGTGTTTACACTGTCATTGACATTAGGCAATGGCATCCCCCATTTGGGCTGGGATTTAGTACAAATTCAGGTAGACTTAGCACTGAAGAGCCCACTACAGTCAGTGAAGATCCAGAGCTTGATTTAGCTGCTCTTTGTAATTCATAAGGTATTTGAACTATCATTGTGGTAAGATAAGGGCTCACTGGTCTTCTGAAGTGGCAGCTGAAGGCTAAGAGAAATGCATTAGGGCATCTCATGTGGCACTGGGTGTCTATATTTAGGCAGGTGACTACCACTTCAGGTTGTCATTGACTGTGGTCTGAGACAGTGACTGGTGGAAAAACACAACATATATTGCAAGATCCTAAAGAAAGGTGCATACTATTAAGCTAAACTTAGATTCACGGTATCTATCTTCAAATTGTCTTTTTTTTCATGAGACTTTTAGAAAAAATTTCTCTTTGAGATCTTAATCTCTGTGCCAAATCTGATAAAACCAGCCAGTGGATAGTAAAGTTAACACTAGAAGTCAACTAAAGGTGCAAATAGGCTAAATACCACTAAATACTCAGTATTACAGTAACTCCTAACAGAGTTACATAGATTGTTATCACCTGGTTTCCAACCATTCCCCAAAATCCAAGATGTCTTCCCCTTTCTGGCTCTGTAAGACTGTTCAAAATGCCTCTACATGAAAAATGCCACAGATATAAATTATTTTCTCAAGAACACAGCTACTGCTGTCACAAAGACGTTTGGAAGCCCAGAAGAAAACAAATAGCAGGATAAAAAAAAAATCAAAGCTATGGTCAGCACCAAAAAAGGAAAAAAATATTCTCATGAGGTTGACAATGCATTGTCGATAAAAGTGTCATCCAATGATTAGATACCACAGAAAACCCAGTAATTTGTGGAGCCCTAGGACTGCTGAAGCTATGTTTGCAACAAGTAAACACGGTGGTCCTTGTTCTAGTTTTTTCTGTGCAGCAAAGAAGGTGGTTCAGATAGGCACTTTGCTTCCCAGAGCAGAACCACACACTTCTGCATCAGATTAGATAAGAATTAATGGCTATAATTTAAGATAAAAAAAATGTTCCCCCTTTAGCTTTCTTGTACAAACATGTGTGTGTGAAACGAGGCACATAACTACAAATTTTTATTGTCACTTGTTGTAAATGTTTTTAGCTCCAGCACCGTGACAGTCACTTGTTTCAAAAAATTTTAAAATTTTTTTTTTCTCCTCCCCAAAAAAAATTAATCAGAAGATAGCATGTGTAAGAAACATTAAAGGGGTTAAATTGCTGAGGTAAGTTATTCTTCATTAAACTAGCCATACCTCAGAGACACTCAAATCTGTAACCCGAAGTGCTACATATGGAGAGTTCAGACACCTCTGAAGGTCTATAGAAAAAGAAATACGTAAAAAGACAATTTCGTTAAGAACAAAACCATCAGAAATTTCATTATCATTATGTAAGACTGGTAAGACTAGAGAAATACTTGGGGGACAGACAAAAGGAAAACAGGAGGGAAAAAAGAAATTACACCCACTTTTTTGTTATAGCTATCTGAGGTACTCCGACACCCTAAGGTGAATGTTACATTATACCTATCTATAAAACTAATATATTTGCCAACTAACATTATCTAGGGTCTGTATTAGTAAACAGCTGCAAGTATTAACATCTGTATTTCTATTAGTTTAATAAACCAAGATTTTAGACACATTTGTTCATCCATTATTTCTCTGTTTCAACTCTGAGTAAAACAATTTTAAAGTTCCATGTTCAATTTGTCATCTCAAATCCATTCCTGTGTTTATATTTTTTTTGCTTTAATACAGATCTTGAAACTCACAGTTTGCTTCTTTATTCTAATTAAATCTTCTCAAATGTTAGAGAAGAGTTTCAGCTAATGTGAAAACCTGCTAGCAGATTAATAGTAGAAAAGTGTGAACAAATGCCTTGATAGATGAAAGTTATCTTCTGCTGACTATGATATATATCTGTATGCATATATGTTCTCTATTGACAATATTTTCTCCTTTGCTTCAAGTGCTATCCTCTAAATCAATGGCAGTTCTTCAGCAAGGGTCTGTTAGACTCATTAGCTGAATTATATATATAATCATGCGTATGCAATAAATCTTTTAAAACCATTCTCATTTCCAGTATACTGATGAAATCTTGTGCTATGGAGTCCCCTGTTCTGGCAGTATAAATGCTGTGGGACCAAGCGAAATAGGAAAAATGCCCTCACACAGAGAACTACTGAAAAAAATATTGTGGGTTTGTGTATTTTTTTTCTATTTGGTTTTGGGTAAATATCAGACCTTTCCACAGAGACAGTTTACATTAGTAAAGGAGTCCTGCACCAAATGTTTGAGTACTCCTTTACACCAGCTTGTCACTGCAGTGACATCTTCCAGTGGAAGTACGTGTACATTCACTTTAAGACCTCTGTATTCTTAGAGGAGACAATTCAGAATCTGGCTTTCAGTGAACAGCTCAGTTCTGCCAGGTTATGGATACCCTTAAAAGGTGCTAATGGAAACTGAGATTGCATAGTACCTTACAGGTTTTGTCTTCATTTAAACATATGCCATTTATGAAGATGTAGTTTAGGAACCCAGCAAATTTTCTCTCTGACAAGTAGCTTTCTGTAAAAGGTAGTATGCATGACTAAGAATCTTCAAACCAAAAGTGTCTGCCTATGAACTCATGAAACCATATATACACAAAAAGGTGCTATACATTCCTCCCCTGTTGAAGACACAAAGGGACTTTAAGGCTTTAGGATTGTCCTTTCCCTAAGGACTCTCTAAAATATGAACAGCATTCATTGCTGCTTGATGATAGTAGTGACCTTATAATAGTTTCCATGGAAAGAATTCTGAGATCATAAACAGTGACAAAGCGAGTTTGTTAGTTACCAAACATACACATTCCAAAGGTACATGACATTTAATTCTAATCTATTTTTAGAAATCACAGGAAAATTAAGACAAATTAACTTTTTCCAGCAGAAGCACTTACATTGCATTTCCAAATACAATTACAGAGAACTTCTAATTGACTATTATTAGAAATTAAGTCATTTCTACTATACGCTCTAAGCTCTTCTCCAAAACAGGGTATTTAAAAGGCAGCATTTATGACGGACTCCGTGAACTGAGACTCTGAGTCAGATGACCTAAATTCCTCTAAGCCCCTGTGCCTAATATTTTGTGTTAGATGACACTAGGCTGATACTCATTCAGCACCTTACTTAGGCTTTCTGATTCCACTTCATATTATGGTGCAATGTCTTCACATAAAGAGGCTAGACAGCATAGCATTGGGTCTGGGACTATCATCTTTCATGTAAAGAGGTATCTACCATTTATTGCAGGGTCTCTGATCCCTATATTGCGACCTTGTAGAGCAGTCTGCTCCCAGAGAGCACCTGGAGCAAAAGAACTGCTTCCATTTTAGATGAAACTTTGGCACAAGCAAGAGCATTTTTTTCACACACCTGTCCTTGTAGGTGGTGGGAACACATTGAATACAAGTGTAATTCTCCCCTTTCCTGTCACTGTGGAGCTCTCCATCTATTTCTCAAGAAATTATCACATCTCCCAAGTTCCTGTCAGTAGGATCTGATAAAGGCTAACAGCAACAACTGAGCTGATCCAGTGCTTTGCTTTAGAACAAAAAGCAAATATCTTTTGAACCCAAAGAAACAGTCCTCTGTTTTTTTCATGCCTTTCCTTTACATCCACAGACAAATCTGTCTGACTTTGCTGTTTGTACACTTACAAGTTTTGCCAGTTTAACTTTACTGGCTTGAAACACAGAGTGATAAAGCTGTACTTCACTGACATGGCTACATAGTGAGATACACTTATAGAGAAGCAATTACACCAGCCAAAATTCCTTTAGCAAAGATAGAGTGTTCCACATTCGGAGGGGACTGTTAAACCTAACTCTGTGGAAGAATCCTTTCACCTCTGTGAACAGCTTCCTCTGGGAGAGGGAGAGGAAGGTAATGGTCAGGAGAGTTATGCCATGCAAACTTTGAGAAATACAAACAAGCCTGCCACGGCATTCCTTCTCAATGGAAGGTAATAATTTTCACCCTGATAGGCTATTGTAAGTCTAAATAAAGATAAGGGAACATGTCAGATAATGGACCCAATTATAAACCACGGAAAAAAGGTCATATAAGTATCTAAGGAGCAGGAACTATCATGGAGAGGAATGTTTATTGGGTAAAAGCTGAAAATAACTTTTACAGAGACAAAACTGCATTGGATATGCATGTATTTTAGTAACTGTCTATAATCTGCAGCCTCTATATAACATGCAAAAGCTCTAAAAATCCGTCAAAAACAGTACAAATCCTGAACCACAAAGAATAAGTTTAAGAGGGAGGGCACATTCCCCATGAATTCTGCCCAGTGGAGAAAACTAGCAAATTTTACATTATGATATAGTGGCAGAGAACCAAGAGCCACTGAGTAAGGTCAGAACAGTTGGAGACCTCTGCCACATTTTCTTTGCTTCCATCTATATGTGGAACTTGGAAACATATCACATATCCTCCTGCTGATGCCCAGGAACACCATATATGTTTCTTCCTACACACTGAGAAAATCCCACTTCGATTTAGGGCAGCTGAATCCAAGCACTGCTGCATCAGGCTCATGTCCTACTTCAAACAATCTTCACTGGTAGCAACGCCAAATCAAAGCTGTACCACTACGTTAATGAAGAGATCAGGATAAAGTGCTTCCTCCTAGTTCTTGCCAGAGAGAATCTGGTTTCTGTAGATTAGTGTTTTGGTGTGGTCATATTCGTATAAGAGACAATGAAGACAGATTTCCTTGAATTTCAGAGGGTATTCAGCTCACACAATGATAGCTACTGTAGTGCATCCTAAAATGCTTTATGGTAGGATGCCATGCTAGGATTGCAGAATGCTTTAATAAACACAGTGTATTTAATTTACAAAACAGAATCTATAAATCACGTTTGAATTAACTACCGGATTTTTCCAAGAGTGGGATTATTTATCATCTTTGGATGACTCTTTTACTACAATGAAGTTCTTGATACATTCAGATGAGCTTCAAGTGCATAGTGTAAGAGCTCCTAAAGGGAAAGAATGTTGAGGGTTTTACAGCTGTAGAAGTCCTACAACGTTTGGCTGGTAGCTTGTTTTATAAATAGTGCAGCAAACCGTGATGCTCACTCTTCTCTGAAACATCTATAATTAAAGGGTGATGGGCCAGACTGTGAATGCTTCATTCAAAGTGAGACTGCTCGTGGTACAAAGTAATCTCCAGGGTGAGTAAGTGCATCATAATTTGGGCTGCTGTTGTCAGAGTTTAGTAATAGACTGCTATATAAATAGGTCCTTGGAAAGTACCAAAGTGTTGAAGCCATTGTAATTGCATTAATACAGCTGACAATAATCAGTGGGGAATATTCTGGCATCTTCCGGTAAATTCTGATTGTATCTACACAGAGGTAACCCTTGTAAGTCTGTGTTCCACTGAGAACTGTACATGGCTTGCAGAAGTGTTTCTACTTTGAGGTAGCTGTGCAGAAACACAAAAACACTTATTATACTCAGAAGACTGAGAATGCAAAGTCTTAAATTATTGACATCCTTCTGATGAAGATGGGAGATAGTGACTACAGCTCTTGTTACAGTCAGACTTCTTCATTGCAAGTATATGTACTAGGCATGACATTCTCAATGAAGTAGGGAGTTGCCTTACAAAATTTTCTTTATTTCTATTAAGTCTGTGAGATTTGGTCTACACAGAACCATAAAATTATCTCCATGTCATCTTGAGAATTTGACTCTACAAAGCTCTTTAACTCATATTGTTTTATCTCTTCTAGCTTCATTTCCTCCTTAAGCAAAAAAAGAATGTTGATATTGTCTTTGCACATTGCAAATAAATGCAGTATTTCAAGTTTATTGCAATAAATAATTGAACTTCTTAATAAACACTTAATAAACACTTTCAAAAGCTAATGATAGCAAAACTTTATTAAAATCCTAATAAAACTACAATCCATTGGATACATTCATGCTAATTCTCAGGCCTCCTCTGGTTTTGGATTATGTGCTCTGAAGACTCATTTGGTTGCATGCCTCTCAGATCCCTTGGTCTCACTGGCACATATCCTGGTACTCGTTTTTTTAGCCTTTCATGTAAATAGGATGCCACAGCACAGCTGCCCTAGATCATCGCAGCAGTTTTGAGCGGGTAATTTACAAGTAGTTTAAGCCCATTCACTCCCACACCTGTAAGATTATGGATCCTGTGGCAGCAGATGCGTACAGTCACTAAACATGCAAAGATACCCAAATCTACCGTAAGCTAAGTCTTTACTTAAGCTAGTACAAGAATTATCTGCATATTGCAGTAAAATAACTGTATGCATTTTCTTGTCCCAGTTTCATCAGTATTCTTAAAAATAATTTACACAAATACTCTGCTCAGTCAGGAGTTTATAATCCCTCTTCCTTTCTGTGACTCCTTTCCTTAATTATGCTGTGTATCTGCCTCCACATTGCAATCTGTTTCCTTCTTCCTTGGCTAATGGAAAAAGTTTCCCTCTGATATAAACATATCCCTTCCATTTTTATGAATCTTTTCTTCACTTCTCTGCTCCTGATTTCTCTTGCTCTCAGTCTGTCACGTGCTATGTTTTGTGTTTCCCAGTGCTGGTATCTTGACTGTTTGTTCTTTTGGCTGAATTGTTCATGTCACCAAGTAACAGAGCTCTACTCCCCAGATCCCAGGCTAACTGAAAAGAACAGGCTCACTTCTCTACTGGTTAATCTCTCATCCAGAGAGAACAGCCATACCTTCACTGTATGGCTTATCTCTTGATCCTCCTTTGCCCCTCTGGCCTGTGTACAATTTAGCACACCTAAATTGTTATCTTTTGCTATTAAGAGATAGGAGGTTCTTCTCAAACTCACTAAAATACTGCAAGGATTGTGTTGTAGACCAGAAGAACAGGGTTTATATAATGAAAAAACAAGAGTACTTGCTCTGTCATTGGGACACACAAGAGCACATGAGAAAACACAAAGCCCAATGGTGTCAGAAGATAATGTAAAGCAAGGAAGACAGATATTGTGTGCGGCTTGCTGGAGCCATTGGAAGCAAAATACAGGGGAAAAAAACCCCAACAAATAAACTTCGTGGAAGATGAGTGTTCCAATACTTGTACTCTGCCGCCTGCTGTCCTCCTGGCCTCTGCNGGGGGTACAATGATACAGACAACTCATACAACAAAAGGGGTGTCGAGGATTACAGAACTCTCTGGAAGGAGGGGAGGGCTCTAAACCTCAGCCCTACCCACGGACTCCTCCTCAAAGGAGGAGCTCCAGTCACTGGGGTCGGGGTCCCCATGACTGATAACAGGGAAAACTGCGGTAGGACCTCCCACAGTATTCATTGCCATACATTTTTTTAGCAACATAAATGCACCCGGACAACCTAAATCCTCACATCCTGCTTTCACAGTTGTGTAACTTCATTAGCTTCAAATGAGGCACCCCTCATTTAAAATCACAGAAATTCAAGTGAGATTAAGACATAGATGTTTCAGTCATCACAGTTACTTTAATATTTATGTTTTAACAGTAATAATTGTCAAATTGTCACCAACCCCACAGCCAGATTTGAAGGAAAAAGAAAAAAAAAATCAACAAACCACCACATCCCTTGTAGTGCTGTATTAGATGGAAGACTCACTCACTCTTAATGAAATTTTGGATGCTTAAGTGTGACCAAAATCCGAATTTCACTTCTGTCAGTAGCAGTGACTACTTTTGTTTCTTTTAAGAAATATTTTCTGAGATCTCACCTCCATGATTCACATATGTATAAGTACATTTAGCACACCTAAAAATGGCCAAACTACGTCCTGATAATTATTGCAGATCCCTGTTAACACTGAGTTGTTCACAGAACTGTTTTGGATTAATATTAGTTGGCTTACACAAAAACAATGCCAAGGGCTGTTCAAGCAACTTACAGTATAGAGAATTGTATCTTAATGTCTGTCAAAATTTTCTGATATTGTTTGATTTTTATATAGATTGTCCCGGTTTGAGACAAATTCAGGGAAATGCTCCGAAAGGAACGTCTCCTCAAAAGAAGGCCGGTTACGGCCACCCCTCCCTCCACCAGGTTCAGGAAAAAAAAATATTCCTCGGAGGAAAGTGAAGAAAAAACAAAACTATTTGTTTAAACAGGACTGAATACAAACGTATATTCAGCATTTAACATAGAGTCAAGACATGCAACTACATCACTTGGTAAATGGGAATTGTACAACAATATTTCAGAGTGGAAGAGTGGCATTAGTGTCAGTTCTTGTATAAAATAGTGCTGGGTGGCTTGTGAAAAAAAAAATACCTAAGCTTGTCTGTTTGCTGGCTTGCTTGCTTCCTTCCTTCCTTCCCTCCCTCCTAACGTACACTTGAAGTCTGTAAAGATGACACTTACAATTATAGAATCATGCAATGGTTTGGGTTGGAAACAACCTCAAAGATCATCTTGTTCCAATACCCCTGTCGTGGATGGGGACACCTTTTACCAGAACCCCATCCAACCTGGATGCTCACAACTCCATCCAACCTGGCCTTGAACACTTCCAGGGATGGGGCATCCACAGCTTCCCTGGGCAACCTCTTCCAGTGCCTCATCATTCTCACAATCAAGAATTTTTTCTAATATCTAATCTAAACCTGCTCTCCTTTAGTTCAAAGCCATTCCCCCTTGTCCTGACACTATATGCTCTTGTAAATATTCTCTCTCCATCTTTCATGTAGGCTCCCTTCTGCTATAACCAACAGGAGAGGGCGGATGAATCATCAGCGCAGAAAGTGCCATGTTTGATTTGCTTCCAGATACAGCTTCTAAGCTAGCCATGTAAGCCTGTGCAAACATAAAGTAAATTTGGAAAATTTTTATGTGGATTACACGTTAATTACCATCTCCAGTAACAAAAGCTCTTTTTTGTCTGTTTTGAAAGATGAGTTGATACTGGATTACTATTTAAAACACCCTACATCCAGTGAAGCAAATCTATTCCAAAAATAAAAATAGCTTGGAGAAAATCTTGCCCCATTTTCAGGCTTGCTAAAATTGCCATAAGCTTGGTTCATGCTTTGACTAGCTGGCAAACATAGGTTATGAATTAGTAGGAGGACATGTGTATGCACTTTCAATGATAATGAGAACAGCTGAGAAACTCTTTCATTGTGAATCTACAAACAAATGAATGTAGGAATTCAAAGCCCCAGCAGTAACTATCACAGTTATTCTGGTCATTAAAGTATTAAAAATTTTTAGAAAGCCAGATTCTGTTCTTATTATATCATTTTTATTCTGTTGCCTCGTTGCATTGTTTGCAATTAGTCAGAGATGCAGGAGAGAAAAGAAAAACAGTTTACTAGAGAAACTGCAAAACAAAATAGGTATAGAAAAAGGTCTCTGTTCTTACAGTTGGGTTGAGATGAAGACTGAATTAGCACAAAAATTAATTCCTCTTATAAGTGGCAAATAGTTCCCTGTTGTTTGCAGATCAAAACCAGAGTGGAACAGGGAGGAAGTCAGAACCATTGCTACAAATAAGAACTTTCCAATCAGGGTTTTTCTTGGAATTTAGGGGGTTTTGTGTTTGTTTTTCTTCTGTTGGGTTTTGAGGTTTTTTTGTTTGTTTTTTTTTTTTTTATTTGTTGTGCTGTTTTGTTTTTTTTTCAGAAGGGAGTGATATATTTGTCAGCCTGGTCATTATGCTGCAGTAGTTAAAAACAAACAAACAAAATGCAAAGAAAATCTTAAAACTAAACTGATTTTTTTTCCTCAACATCTAGGTCACAGTCCTCTCTCCTTTTTATTTTTTTTCAGGACCTAATTTCATGGGCCACTTTTATATCTCAGTGTGATTATATATGAATGAAGTCTCTGTCACATTAAAAGGACAAGGTCAATACAGATGAAAAATAGACACAACAATAATCTTTTTAGAAAGGAATAATGGCATTTATATTCATAATGGTAAATTTTAATCAAATAGCATAAAAAGACCCAGGAGCACAAAAGCTAGATAGCTACTGGAAAGCTCCTTACTCAGTTATTCTTGGTAATAATAATGACAGCATTCATCATGTGTTTTTAAATGTCAGAATGAAACAAGTTCACACAGTCATCTTCAGAGCAAGAAATAAAAAGCAGAAGAAATCGACTGAGTTTCATTTGAGGTCCGTAAATAGTGAGGGTATAGGGGGGTAGTGCAGGGGGAAAGGAAAGTACAAAAGCCTTCGGAAAGAGACAAGTCAGAGAATAAGAGTTCATTGTCATGAAAATTGTTCTTAGTGACACTTGGAGTGAAAGTCTGACACCCTCTGAAATATATTGCATGTTTTGTGGTGGTGAAATCCTGTTACAGCCAAGTGGTGTCTCTGGGTTTTTAGATGGCTGAATGGTGAAAAGTGAAAGCAGATCTTAACTGTTCTGTAGCAGACTGTTAACATTTGCTTTCACTGGGACTAGTGTTCTTTCCCATAGTATTTATAGTGACCAGAAGAAAGTTTCAGTGAGAGCGAGCTTTTACTATTGTTTTGGTTTTAGCTGCCAGGAAAAAACTGACCTCTTAAAGTCTTCAGCAAGTCTGGCTCATGTTTTAGATGGATGATCAACTACATTTCAATTTAAATGAAAATAGCTTTATACAGAAATAGGTTGGAGGCAGCATCCTGGACATGCAAAGAAGGAAAAACTAAATAGTTCCTTCTCCCTCCTATTACATGGTCAGCACAAAAAGGGGTATTGAAAACAGTACTTGCCTTCAAGAGAGGAAAGATCACTTTGCCTGTGGAGCTCCTCATGAGAAAAATTGTGTGGGGAGGGAGTGCAATAGAAAATGCAGTTGCACTGTTGCTTCTGCCCTTGCTTCTGTGCCTGGTTTAGTGAGGAGGGGAGAGTATGCCACATTCATTACGAGTCTCTAGAAAAGAAACGGCTGGAACTTAGGGGAAATCTGAATTGATACTGTGCTTCCCTCATGAACGTCTCCTGATGATCCCTCAAGGACAGTGGCCATTCTGTACCTTCTAACCAGGTGGCATCTTCCTGAAAGGCAGCTCAGTTTGTCATGAAGTGCTAAATGCATAAAACAGTACATAAAACAAGACATAAACCCAAGGCAATTTTGTATAAGCCTGGGCAAAAGACTTAATTTGCCTTCCTTTATGTGTGTTGTCTCGTTATTTACTGAGAGACATAAATCTCTGTGCAAGAAACAAATCAAAATTGGCAAAAGCTTTCAGAGGACCTCAAGAAGAAAAATAAATATAACCTATCAATATGTTTTCTAAGACTGATATACAAGCAAATGTTAGGAGAAAAGGAATGAAGCGTATTCTCTGCAAAAATGAATGAGAATATTAAACCAATACACTGACAGAATGCTATTAGTGTTCTGGAGTGTCCAATCAGTGCCCGACTGTACAGTCCCTTCCCCAGCTGAAACATCTTTAACCTAGTGTGGTAGCTCATTACCACGTTTTTGTGGACAACAAGGTAAACTTGAATGTAAGACAGTGCAGTAAATATATTCATGCACACAAACGTGCAGTGTCGAGAACAAAGGAAAACTTTTCACAACTTCATTTCAACTAGTCTCACAGTTTCATGAGGAATTAAAACAGATTCTTCATGCAGGAAAATTTTCTTGCAAATAATCCTCTCAATTCTCCTAAGACATTTGGAGGTGAAATGGTGCTACAGGCCCCCACAGTTAAAATCGAAGCTTTGGGTTCAGATTAAACAAAGAAGAAAATTAAAAAATGAAATATTTCACCAAAACCCATGGTTAATTTTGTTGCGACTTTGAACTTAATGAATGGTCACACCTAATTATTTTCTATTTTGAAAAAAAGAAAAAAACAAAGAAATTTAACTGCTTACCAAGGCCATATGATTTGTTGACAAGCTCTAGTCTCCAGTCAAGCTTTATGGTAAATTTATAAGCCATGTAATGTTAGGTTTTAGAAGGCTGGCTGACCCAGCCTTTTGCTGTGGTGCTCACAACCACAATAAATGAGCGTTGCAATTTTGATTTATAGTATCGTAAGAGCATCATCTACATTCCATCAAACTCAGTGGGAATCTCTCCATTGACTTGATTGAAAGCTGAATCAGACATCCAAAGATGGGAGACAGTCTTGGAGAGCTTAACTCAGAGCTGCAATCAAGGATACGAAAATCTATATAGATGGAAAGATGTTTTACTTATTCTTTCCCCTTCTCACCCTCCAACAGGTCATCTGTAAATTAAGCACGAAAATTTGATGTATATTTGAGGACGCATGTTTTTGCACATGGTACATGAATCATCCTGGGCCTCTGCCTTTGTTCAGAAGCACTTACCAGGATTTTGTAGGTCAGAAGTAATTTCATTCCAAAAAATGGCATCAAAGGATGCTATCTCCTAAAGCATACAGAAACCATGGAGAAAGGTAACACTGAATGAATCAACACAATGCTTCCGCAGTGTAGCCTCTCTGTGAAAGCCATGTCAAGGCCTAGAATCACAGAATCTCAGAATCATAGAATATCCTGAGTTGGAAGTGACCCCCAAGGATCATGAAAGTCTAACTTCTGTCCCTGCACAGCATCATCCCCAAGAATCACACCCTGTGCCTGAAAGCATTGTCCAAAGGCTTCTTGAGCTCTATCAGACTTAGTGCTGCGACCTCTTCCCTGGGGAGCCTGTTCCAGTGCCCAACCACCCCCTGGGTGAAAAACCTTCTAATATCCAACCTATACCTCCCCTTACACAACTTCAGGACATTTCCTTGAGTCATGTCACTGGTCACCAGGGGGAAGAGATTGGTGCTTGCCCCTCACCTTCTCTCGTGAGTAAATTTTGGGGTGCAATGAGGTCTCCCCTCAGTCTCCTCTTCTCCAGGCTGAACAGACCAAGTGACCTCAGCCGCTCCTTCTATGGCTTCCCCTCAAGGCCTTCACCATCTTCATCGTGCTCCTTTGGATGGTCCCCAGCAGCTTTCTTTCTAAGAAAAAAAGAAAGTCTTCCTCATATTGTGGCACCCAAAACTGCCCCCAGCACTCGAGGTGAGGCCACCCCAGTGCAGAGCAGAGTGTGACAATCCCCTCCCTTGCCCGGCTGTGCCTGATGCCCCCCAGGACACGCTTGGCCCTCTTGGCTGCCAGGGCACTGCTGACTCATGTTCAACCTGCCATAGACCAGGACTCCCAGGTCCCTTTCTGTGGCATCTAATTCCCCAGTCTGTACATGCATCCAGGGTAGCCCCATCCCAGGTGTAAAACACCAGCATCACACAGGTGGTGATTGCCCAGACCTCTAACTTGTCAAGGTCTCTCTGCAGGGCCTCTCTGCCCTCCAGGGAGTTGACAGCTTCTCCCAATTTTGTATCATCTGCAAACTCACTTAGTATCCCTTCCAGTCCTCTGTCCAAGTTATTCATGAAGAGGTCAAAGAGCATAGGGCCTAGGATAGAGCCCTGTGGAACCCCACTAGTGGCAGGTCACCAGTCTGATGTCACCCTTCACTGTAACCCTTTGTGTTTGACCCATGAGCCAGTTGCTCACCCATCACAGGATGTGTTTATCCAGCTGTGTGCTGGACGGTTTTTCCAGAGGGATACTCTGAGAGACAGTATCAAATGCTTTACTGAAATCCAAAAAAGTAACATCAACTGGCTTCCCTTGATCAAGTAGATGGGTTACCCTGTCTTAAAAGGAAATGAGGTTTGACAAACAGGACTTTCCCCTCATGAAGGGGGACCAGTGACTGGGTTGTCTTTCTGGTGTTTTTCAATACCTCTCAGAATAATGTTCTCCACAACCTCACCAGGCACTGAAGTGACACTGACAGGCCTATTGTGATGTCAGATCATAAAACCCCACTGCCTGATATGGAGACCTATTCTTGGAGAAATAACGAGGAGGGCAAGAGGTGCAAGTAGGCTGACCAGTTTACTTCCATGCAGACAAATTTTAGTTGGAAATCTGAAAAGCTAAGGTTTCCTGTCACTGAAACTATAAAACTCTGTTGATTAGTAAAAATCACAGAGGAAATTATTTTCTCCTCCTTCTAACACTTATATCCCAAGCTACACAAGCACAGTGGCTACATAATTGATGCCCTAGGGTAAAAGTATCACTTCTTCGTTAAGTTGACCAGGAACTTCAAAGCACTTTCAAAAGGCTATAAATTCTATACAATCTTCACACCAAATGCTACAAAGGAATATGTTTGTAACCTTCTGCAATTAGGCTCTTACAGTTAGATTTAATATCATATCCTGTCAGTGTCATCAAATACCAGTTTCTTTGCTATTATTCACTTATACTTTTGTCAGAGCACTCTGACATTCTGTTGCTGCATTTGATTTTAGAAATGTTGCTGTTCAAGCTTTGTAGTTATAAAAGCCACCTGGGATAAAATTTGTATCATAAAGCTGCTGCCATTTAAAGGGTCATACATGACTGTAACAGCATGGATTTCTTTCTGACAAATAGTTTTCCCAGCAAATTCACACCACCTGCAGATGAGGTTGTGCAAATGGAAGGTAAATGGAATGCATGTGATGGGTGAGAATTTAAGTTAGGCATAATGAAAGCCAAATGTATTTCATACCTGATTTCATAGAATCCAAGAATGGTTTGTACTGGAAGGGGCTTTGGAAGATCATTTGTTTCAGTCACCCTGCCAGGCAGGCATATCTTTCACTAGATTAAGTTGCTCAAAGCCCTGTCCATTTCAGCACAAGGAAATACTGTGTAAAATTACATCAGAAAGGATCTAACCCTTGGACTGAGGGAAAAAAAAATCTCATTTCCAACTCTTAAAATCTCTAACCAGGTCACTGGCAATCTAGCTTTATTTGCCAAAGAAATTAATCAAAAACTACAACTGGGTGGAAGTCTGCATAGAAGACTCCACAAAACATGTAAAACAAAAAAGGTCACACTAGGAAAATAGCTGTTTAAAGATTTTTTTTCACAAATTGAATACTTTCTTTTCTTTTAAATTAAAACATGCACTTCATTTAATAATTATACAATTTTTTTCATCTGCATTTGGAGGCCATAATTTTAACAGATTTCCACTAATCAACCTTTTTATGACCAGATGAAAGGTATGTATTACTGTTCTGGGAAAGAACATATAGTTGCTGTCCAATTGCTACATGTCTATAAAATTCTACCAACAACAGCATGTGCTTTGGTAGACAGAGTATCCTGGGAATAACTCCAGGAATGCAGAGGTTCACTCTCACCTTTTTTTTTCTCTTTTTGGAGCAATTCACTTTTTAACTTGTAAGAATCTCATAGGAATGTAAATGACTGTTCCATCATCTTGCTTCCACCACTACTTTTCTTCAATCTGATGTATGCCTAATAAAATATGAATTTATTTTGTGCCTAGGGTAAAATATACAATAGGGACGTGACAGTGGTCTGTGTAATCAACCTAAGGATCCTGTTGTCATGCCAGGAAGAGTGCAGATGTAGTAACTCTCAGGCTTGTCTTCAGATGACTAGCCTGAAGAAGGGGAATTATCTTTCCCCTTCCTTTGTCATGAATGCTGTCCACTGTTACTGGTATTGGATTGTTTTCAAATAAAAAGAAGAGCCAAAAAGTACATGATATCTTAATCCAGGATAAACTGTAAGATCATATTTATTATTTACTCAGATTACAATTAGCTATGAATATTTCCATGACTCATATTAAGAAGCCATGTCTTTATGCTTGACTGATTTCCAGTTGCGTTCAACAACCAAAACCTCTCCTGAAGATAAGAGAAACTAAGAGTTCTCTGTACTTCTAGAAATTTCAAGCTACTTTTTCTGAGAGTCTCTGGTGCATTTAACTGCCTCCTTTCAAAATGTGAATACTATGCCTAGCAACTACAAGGTGTCACCCAGTTGGAAAGAACTTTTTTATTTTTACTAATCAATACCTTTAATTATCATTTTCCATACTCATTATCTTGTGGCAAAACAACACTAGAATTTGAGCATTCTTGGTTTCTGTTCCTCAGAAACACTCAGACTAGTAGGAAACACCCTTTTAGAGAAGAAAACTGTGGCCTTAATCACTTGATTAGAAGGCTATTCTAAATCAAGGTACAGATTCCTTCATTTCCGTTTCTTGATCACATTCTGCCCATAGGCATCCACTCAGAACTAACGCAGAATTTGCTGATTTTTTATTGTTGGTTGCACTTCCATCCATACACAGAACTCCCTCAGCTTCCAGGACACTTCTTAGATCCATTTTCATGTGTTCAGCATGTGAATGAAAACTGCGGCACAGCTTTTTCATCAGCCTGATCGCTCCCAGTTCCTCTAAATTTTACAGTCTCATGCTTCCTACAGCTTCATTCACATGCTTAGGAGACAGTGTGATCCACTGGCACAGACCACAGGGTGAGTGAGTGTATGTCCAGCAAGGTGTGACCTCCACCATTCCAGGGCCCACTGCACCAACGAGGCAGTAATGCTCCACAGGCACTCCTTCCCCTGGGCTGGGCTCAAGTGGGTGCCACTCCTCATCTGCCTTGGAAGGACATGCTGCTGCCTGAGGGTCTGAACCTCATTCCTTCATGGTTCTGATTCTACCAGAGTCTTTGAGAAACAACTCATTCTCTCCTCTCTCAGGTCTTAGCTTCCTGTTGTGTTGACAAATTCCATCAGGAAGAGCTTTCTGTGGACTATTGGAAAAAATAGGGCATTTTAATTTGCCCATACAGAACAAAACAGCATGTAACCATGAAGTTTTCTATATTTATATCTGAGAGGGAAGTACTATAGGAGGCTGCAAAACAGCCTTGGAATTTGGCCATATGTTCATTCATATAATTTTTGTCCCAGACTCAAATTTATCTCTTGCAGAGATGAAAACCAGTAGCTGCAGACAGTACCCAGGAATTTACTCCAACAGTTCATTCCAGGAAGTGTAGAAAATTATATCAAGTTATAACTGTAGAACACATTTGAAGTAGCAATACATAATAACCTATTTAAACAGCTCCAAACCATAATTTCGCCATGATTAACAGATCCTACCCCTGCAAAAGTATGAGTGGACTACGCAGCCAAGTCCTCAGCTTTAAATCAACTATCAAATATTCTTTATAGCACTTTTTATCACACTTGTATTCTATTCATACAAGCTACTACCACCATCACCAGTCTATTCTGAATATTTAGTAAGGCACTCAGCAGACTAGATTTCTTTAGCAGTGAAAAACTTGTTAATATAAGCAAATACTGGTTTTAATGAAGACAGACATGTTAATCTCCAATGACATGACTGTGTCATGGAACAAATTAAGTAAATGACTGTATTCAAATTTGCCCCAGAAGAAGACGCCAGCTTTTGTTTAGCCAGAGGAGGAGTGTGCCAATCAGTCCCTCCAGGCCAGTAGTGAACTCTTTACTGTAATCATCGAGCAATTGTTCACCTTAGTAATCCTATTACTGTATAATCATTTATTACACCCACATTTGGGCTACAGCAGTGGTCTTCTTCAAAAAATTGTTTGTCAGTGTGAGCAGGATTTTCACGCTCTAGTCCTTTGACATCTATATTTCATGTATGGGGAAGGAATCCTTCCTGTTAAGCAGCCTACACACACATTATTGCCCATGTATGCAATGCCCATGGGTGGGTCAATCACAACTGCCTTTAAAGTACAGTCATCATCTATTTTATGAAATCGTCTTTCTCATGGATCATAAGACACCAAATAATTTTCTTAAAATGCTGCAGCACCACAGAAACCCTCAGTATTTCCTACCACCTACATTTTTACATTTCTGGATGACTGTCACAAATCTTGTGGGCAAAATATACCACTGAGTATATATTTAAATATATTTAAACAAGTATATATATTTATATACACACACACATTTAAATAGTCATCAACTGAAGTAACTGATCCTGTTTAAACCTGCATATTGCTAACATGTTCTAGAAAGACACACAGAGTAAAGACCAAGGACGGAGTGCAGAGTGAACCTGATACACCTTTGTGTGGATTATCTGCACCTGAAAATGTTTTCCCTCTGTAAATACTACAACTATTCATTTATTTATGAAACTTCCTGCCTACATGGTACTGTTTTACACATGCATACGTGTGTGTCTATATGCAGAGATGTAAGGAGACATTCTTGTGTCGGGTCAGCGCCCACTGCCGTGTTTGTGATACGGCCAGCTCAGATGCTTTCCTCCCCCACTCTCAGTGTGGGTGTCCTCTCTGCAGGGCTCATTTTCAGATACTCCTCTGCTACTTCCCTTCCCGCAGCCTCCCAGCTGAGCATTGTCATGACCGTGTGCGTGTGAGCCTGTGTACGAAACAGAGACTTGGAGCTGCGAATACTGACAGTAGGAGGGTGGCTTAGCTGGTGGTTGGGCTTGGTGCTAGACCTCGGCAAAGGAGAGGCCTTTTGCCATACAGATGTGCTGGGTTTGGTAACACGCCAGTTTTACCCAGGGAGTAATCCTAGCATGGACAAAAATGTTTATAGCTGTCCTTGGAAACAATTCCTTACATTTGGTTTTGTACTGTCCTTTCAGAAATTGTAAGTTCTTGAAACAGAAAACGAAGAAACTGTGATAAAAACAATTAGACACATAAAAGATTGTTTATGAAGTTATACTGGTACATAATGGTACTCAGCAGTACTATTATTATTACGAGTTGCTCAAAGTTTCCACTCACAATCTCTTTTTACAGAATGCAACATCCTGGACATTTCAAAACACATTCTGGTCAGACTTGATATACAAGGCACCTATAATCTCAGCAGGGCACTTTTGACGTATCTTATCTGCTTATACCCAAAAATTTCTTGACCCCAAGACTCTTTGTGAAGCAAAATACTCTTCTCATCAAGAGGGACCTGACATAAGCAGGTGCAGAGAAAATGAAAACTTTGGGGTTTCTTTTCAGCTTTTACATTGACAGGTTTGTTTACCGATGATGAAGAGCAATTCACAGGGAGCTGCAGAAAATGCTGTGAAAGGTTTGGGATCTGAAAGGCACTACTCAATATAATCAAATGGTTACTGTGTTGGAGGAGCTGCACCCTCCTACCAAGAAACAAGCAGCACCAGATCATTAGTCTGCCTGAAGGAGGTGTGTGGAAAGAATTAAGAGGTTTGATTTTTGGCTGGTGGGAGGTTTAGGGTGGATTCCAGAATGAAGTAGATGAGACACATGAAGCTTTAGAAACTCACTCCATAGATGGAGATGGCAAGCCACATACTAATTGCCTGCCTACACAGCACCAGTGGCAAAGCAGAAACGTGGGTGCTGCAAGTGGGGGTGGCTGCAAATACCGAAGGATAAGAGATCTTCCCCAGGCTCTGCACACTGGCGAGAAGTGGCTGAAACTGACATGGTTTTGAGGACAGGTGAAAAGAATAGATTGCAGTTAACATATTCTTTAATCCTGAAGGCATCCCATGAAATGAAATTTTGTGGCTTAATAAACCAGTGCTAAAAAAAGGATTTCTATTGATTTAACCAAAAAATACATGGTGAGGGGTAGCAAAATGGATATCCAATAACAAGATATTCTTTATATACTATGGATGATGCAGTAGCATTCTGTATTTCTACAGTCCATTGCCATGAAATTTTCATTTAAAAACACCATCAATATCTCAGCAAGAGGTACAGGAATTGAGGAACCATTACAGGACCTCTGGATTTTAGTCTTTGAATGTTTATTTTTGAATGTTTATCTTTGGCATAAGATACAAGAACAAGCTGATGGAAACTGTACTGCAATCAGTGGCACTTGAACCCTTGCATTGAGTTTTGGAGTGATGGCCAAGATCCAGACGTGTCTGAAGGTTTCATTTAAAGAACCTGTGCATTTGGTTTCTCTAAGGTTGTACAAATACTTGTATTCTGCATCTTATCACTTTGAGGTCTTCTAAATATCAGCATTATAAAGGAGTAGAATTTTTTCCTGCACCATTATTTTCAAGGTGGCAGAAGGGCAACTTTGGAGGGCACTGTTTCATCCACCACTGTCCATTTCTGTTGTTTACAACTGCCATAATGATCAACCTAAAACCTTTACTTTTTATGCCTCTGGAATTTTAGCTATCAACAAATAATCTGACGTATTTTTTACAAGGTCTGTGGAACCTTGTCTATTCTCCACTGCCACAAAATTGAAGTACTTCGTAATCATTTCTAACTTTCATCCTAAAAAATCTCTAGCATGGTAGTATAAAAACCCCTCTGATTTACATATAGGGAATGCAGATACAAGAAGACTAATTGTAACATAATACTTAGAAAGATGGCAATTAATACCAGCTCTTTGGCTAACACCGTAGGACACCTGTACAATTACACAATTCTTTAGAATTCTCCTTTTCAGGACATGCATGTACAGACGCAAGCAATTATTTTCATCTTTTTTAACTTTGAGGAGTAAAACTGGTTTACTCAGTTGTGCAAAATCCACAAAGAGCAAACTTTAGCAGTGATCTGAGCTGTTTACCTTAATTGTGACTTCTTGAGTCACAACTGACAGCTAGGGCTGCAAATTGCATCAGGTACCCTTGGTATCTCACATCCACTAACTGACTTCTGGGAAAGCTGATCCTCCTTGTATTCAATGCTATTTCACTGATGGTGTTGGTATCCCCCATTTTGCTGAAGGCTGTCCTGAGCATTAAATGCCCTTGAGGTCTGAAGGAAATTTCTTATGTTATTTTTCTGAGGATATCTAGAGCCTCATCCAAGTCCGTTGGATCACACCCCAACCCACACTTTTGCGTATTCTCTTAGAAAGCTTTCATCTGTTAATTGCTGCCACATCTGTCTCTCTTTAAAATTCGTTGTAATAGTTGTTGAGTTCCTAATAAAATAAAGCACATATTTTATTTGTTTCTTTTTTTATTCAGCTTTAATGACTTACATATTGGTAATATTTTTTTCTTTTGGGAAGTTTGTTGGTTTGTGTTGTTTTTTCCATTTCTACAAGAAACCTATCTTTCTGGAAAGGCACATGAAAAATCATCCCACCTCTGAGTTTTACACCCACTCATGCATTTTAAATATTAAAATCCTGATCCACAATGACATCCTCCTGCTTTTGGCCAGCTTGACAATGTCTGCTCCCCTTGGCTCTGTGTTAGACTGCTTCCTTTTTTTTAGCTATAATTTTTGTATTATTACATTTACCTAGTGAGATTAGCCTCAGGACTTTACTTTTGGGCACTTCAAAATCTCTTCTTTTTTCTTTTTAACTAGCCTAAAATAGACCATGTTCTGCTAGTTGCAGAGGTATTCTCACTTCTGTCCTTACCAGAAAGAGACATCTTAAAACTCACTATTTACAATCTACAGTTGGAACTTCAGTCAGGAAGATGAAGACTCTTCTCTAGAGTCAAATGTTCTTGGCACCAAAAGCTGAATCAATTCCTTTTTAGACCCTTGTCTTTTGACAGACACTTATTCCTATGGCATTCTTCTTACAAACTCTCTTGGAAACGTGCCCAGGATTATTTTTGTTTATTTGTTCCAAATTCCATTCCACTCACACTAACACAGAATTTTAATCCCTGCCTGCTGGCAGTGAGGGGGTTTATTATAATACTGGAGAAATATGTTAAAGGAATATTTTTTTTTAATCCCTTCCTTTGAATTTCTGGTCTGAACCAGTAGTTTGAAGGGACACTGTCTTTGCAATTCTCGTCAGCCTGACCAAGACAAATAACATTTTGCCTCCCTTGAAGATCAAGTCAGAGAGACTGGAAGAGTGTAGGTTTCTCCTTTCCCTTGATACAGACAAGCTCCAAAGCACAAGGAGATCTCAAGCTGTGCAGTGCCCACTTTTTTGTTAAGATGTATACATGGACGGGATGTTTCCCTTTGGAATCAAAGCTTGGTTGTATAGCTAATCTAATTCAGGTTGGCATTCATAAAAGTTTCTTCAAGATGGGTTTGCAGCACCACATGTAAGAACTCAGGCAGTCTGTGCCTTCCACTCCCTCACTTGTTTATGCCAGTGTATGTTTTGGATTACCTCTGGGCAAAATAGTGCCAAGCCGCTCTGTAAACAAACACAGCTATTACAAGGCACTTGCACAAAGAAATGAACACAACATTTTGCTTGAATGGTGGCAAGCTGCAAATGTGCCTTCAGCTCTGGGATTAAGTAGTGACCCAGACGAGGGTGCTGTGCCGTGTGTGGCAGAGAAGTTAGCTTCCCCTGGGGGCTGCCTCAGCTGCAGCACCCCCATTAATCCCAGCTGTCTTGAGGGGCACAGGAAAGGATTCATTAAAGTTTCAGAACCAACATCTTGAAGCAATTTTGAGCTACCAGCAGGAGCCAGGGAAAGGAACAGAGCTCTGGTGTGGTGTTCTGTCTACCATCTAATCCTTTTAGTAGGCAAGTTGCTACAGGCTGAAGCATTTACTGCTTTCATGTGGCTTTCCACTTCATCTTGCACAAAAAATAATTATATTGGGGTTTGATTTTTCACCTGACCTTACCTGACACCTCTGTTGCATCTACCCTTTTTGATGACGAGACATCTGTTATTCAGATGCTTCACTGCATTATTATTGTTACACTAGGTAGACATATCTCCCTCCCCCACCTCAAAAAATGGCAAAAGTACAAGACACTAATGTTGCAGCGCTGGGTGTTGCTTAGCTGCTGCAGCTTTCCCTGGGAGCGCAGCGGGGGCTTCTTGGGACAAGGCAGGGATTCTCTGCCCTCCTGCAGTCCATCTCGGACTCCCCGCACCGCTGCTCCAGCTGCCAGCCTGCAACTTCAGTGATGGCAAAGGAGGTGAGAAGGCTCTCCTCATGGCACTGCAAAGGTCTTTATTCCATGCTGACTCCCCAAAGCCTGAGGCCAGCACACGGGCTGGCCCCCAAAGGCAGAGGAGAGGAGCTGTTGGCAGGCTGCTCCCAGAGGCAGAGAGAGGGAGAGAGAGAGAGAGTCACATGGCCAGGAGCCTCAGTTTACCCGGGTACCAGGGGGTCGGGGAGAGCACATGGGCAAATGGTTTCAGGGCACAGGGGTGGTACATGGGCAGAGTTGGGATACAGGAACCAATAGGGAGAACTCGAGGAGTGGCCAGGACTAGGGGCAGGGAAAGGAGGGAGACCCCATGGAGAGGGCAGGAAGCGATCAGTACAAGGGGGTACAGTGCCACACGCTAAGTCCATCAGATGAAAAATCTAGTTGTTATTGCTAAGATTAAGCTCTTTGTGATGAATCACACAAATGTATTAGACTTCCATAAAGTCTTCTAGCAAGGGCTGCCCACCTGCTAATCTAAATCATAGCAAGGAAGGACCCTACCAGTATCCAGAAAGGGGCAGAAAGGGTCTGGGTGTTACAGTTTACCCCATGCAGGTTTCTGATTTGCTGATTTAATTAAAGTGATGGTGATACTTGGTGACAATCTTTCTATTTACAGAAATTTATCAGATATCTTTATCATTATCTGTCTTATCTTGTGCCTCTAAAGAGACTTACACCTACTTCTTTGTGTTTTATTGACCTAGAGAGACGTGTAGGCACTTTCTCACTAGTGGTATTGAATTCTGGCCCTCCTCCTAACATGTTCCAGGAAGTGTGCATTCCTCGCTGTCAGAAATGTTCAATGAGCATGATTCCTGCCACCTTCACTCAAAAAGGAAGCATTAGGTAGAAGTGTTTGTCTTTTTATAAGGAGGGATTTTATTTTTCCATCAGCAAGGACACCTTGTTCTCCTGGAAAGTTCAATGCGTTAAGGAAACTCAGTCCTTTTAAGGATCTGGATTATGCATAATATTATTAGTCTGCTAAAGAATGGGCCTAGATAGCATTATTAGCATTTTCCTCCACTAAGTAGAACAAAATACAAAAACTGAGTTTAGCTGTGCCTTGATTTGGCATACTACATGATAAAGGACAAAGTGTTTGTCTTTACAGCAGCTGTTTATTGGATCACTTTCTTATGTTTTTCATTTCTACTTTAGTATTGAAAGACTTTAATTTGCCTTGAAGAACCTTACAAAAGCTATGACATTTACATAAGCTCCTAGTCATCCTGCCTAAAAATTCAGAATAGGTGGGAAGGTTTTTTTTTAATCAGACAGTTGTTTGTTTTTTTTAATCAGACAATGTCCTGGTTCACTACATATGCCTCAGGTCAGACCCATGAACTACCAAAATCATTTGCCTGGAGAGCCTTTATTCTTATTACTCAATGGATAATAACCAGGATTCCTTGTAATGGCAGTCTTGGAGAAGCATGAAGCCTTATTCTGTATGTTGTCATAGATTAGATGCTACCTAAAACTGAGGTGGAATTTCATAAAATATTTGTAAAGGTAAAAAGGTAAAATTGGGTGCTGAGAATGACAGCTACTGAGGGGGATGGCAGAAGAGCTCACCAAACCACTTTCAGTCATTTAGCATCAGTCCTGGTCAAGTGGGGAGGTCCCAGTCCACTGGAAGTTATCAAATGGGGCACCCATCTGCAGGAATGGCTGGAAGGAGTTTACAGGGAACTATGGCCATGTTGGCCTGACCTCAGTGCTGATGACCAAAGAGAGACAACAAAGCTGGTGAAGGCTCTGGAGCACAAGTCCTGTGAGAAGCAGTTGAGAGAGCTGTGGCTGATCAGCCTGGAGAAAAGGAGGCTCAGGGGAGACCTTATCACTCTCTACAACTCCTTGAAGGAGGTTGTAACCAGGTGGGGGTCAGCCTCTTCTCCCAAGTAACAAGAGCATGAGAGGAAATGCCCTCAGTTTGCACTAGAGGAGGTTTAGATTGGATAATAGAATTTTTTTTGATTGAAAGTGTTGTCAAACATTGGAACAGGCTAAGCAGGGAAGTGCTGGACTCACTATTCCTGGAGGTAGTTAAAAAGGACATGATTTAGGGCTGGACTTGGCAGTGCTGGGTTAACTGCTGGACTTGACGATCTTAGGGGTCTTTTGCAACCTGAATAATTCTATGATTCTATGATTTAACCGCATCCAGAGGAATCTCATTTTCACCTAGCACAAATTTGTATCTAACTTTAAGAACATATCTGTCACTAGCTTCCACCTTTGAATTTCGGTTTAATTAATCAGTTAAATAAGAGCACCTTTCTATCTCTGCTAACAGCATTGTGAACTTTGGCACTTTCTTTAGGCAGTTTCACCAGTTCAGCTAAACTAAGCACCTCCAGATCTGGTCCTCCCCAGAAGGACTCCTAAGAAACTAGAACTTCTTTACTTTCAGTTTAAGTTTTGAAAATAGTGCTCTCAAAAAACCCAACAAACAAACAAACAAACAAACAAACCCCACATTTCCTTCTGTGAAAACATAGCAATTATTCATTGAGTCATCACTAACAGTGTAGAAAGCACTGTCCAGGATACCAAAAAATCCCTCCGTTTGTTTACAATTAACACAGGCAAATCATTTCCAAACGTTTTTTCAGCTTTTATTCACAGTTGACTCTTGTTCTTCTCTGCTTTTTTACTGTTTCAGTTTAACTATGATATGCTAATTATTGACTCCAGGGTATATCAAGTTTTAAAAGAATGAATAGAAGATACCAGTAGAGTATGTGAAGTGTTTCAGGGCCGGGGGAGGGGAGGTAGACTATGATAGAAGACACAAAAAAGGAGTCTAGTGAAAGAAGAGACACAGAAAGGTGTTAGTAGACTGAAAGAGATAAGGGAGGAGTAGTTGGAAGTGAAAACATAGCACATTTGCCTCTGAAAGAAAAACAGAAGCCTACAGCTGTATTTGATCATTCAGATTGGAACTTGCTACCCTTGAACTGTGACTTTCTATCTGGTGATATCTTACTGTAAAATGTATGAACACAGAAGCTTTGTTTTATTTCTGTGAGATGCTCTTTAAAGATAGTAATCACAATTCATTAATCAAGTAATCACAAGTAATTAATTATAAAATAAATGAATCAAGTATCTAAATTTTATAGAAGCTAAAGAGGCATAAATTTTGCAGGAATATCAGATTAATTTCACTAGATTCTTTGCTTAGCTGTCAAAATAACAGGGGGAAAAATAATTGCTGATGTATTTAAGGATCACATTGCATAGATGTTGTATTTCTAAGATATGTTCTTCTTCAACAGAAACGTAGGGGAAAAATGTTATATGACCAGTTCAAATGCAGTACCATGCAGAAAGTGAAGTGTTTTCTTAGCTTGGTCTGAAACTCACTACCACGACTTAATAATAAAATATCATAGCAAATCTGATACTAAAAGTCAGATTTCAGACTTAGCTGCTCTTCAAATTATCTAACGTAAAGCCACATGGCCATCCTCATGTTTTAAAAATGGGTTTTTTTCTACTAGGAATTCTTCTGCCATGATTCTTCCTGACTTTTGTTATCTATCTAACAATACTGCAGGAAGAATTATAAGCTCCCAAAATCACTTGATTAACCTGTTGCAGGTAAGAAAGAGACATGAATTGAAAGGGAGTAAATTTCAGAGCGGGGTGCAGGGCACGGGACAGTGAGGATGGTGCATCTTTGCACAGGTGTACCTGCTCCTGTGAGAACAGACTTGCTCTACACACAGTTTAACAGTGTACACAGCCAGCCCACAGCCTGCAAGGCTCTGCTTTCTCACTGAAATAAGTGCATATTAAAACCCTATTTGAATACTGTATCGTAAAGGACGTTCTACCTCAATAGACATGTTGTAGTACAAAGAGAGAGGTAATAGATTGCTTGAAAAATATCTGTAAAAGAAACTATGAAGTGAAAACAACAAATGATACTGCCTAAAATCCTGTCATGTCTCTAAGACCATTTAACTTCTCCTGCAACTGGTGATGCCTCTTTTACAGAAATGCAGATTTTGGAGTATTTTAAAATATAGACATCTGGCTCTATCCTGTGATACACTAGCCATGCTGATCTGATCTAGCAAAGCACTCAGCATTCCTAGGCTTCACTGGTTTTTCTTTTGTGCTTGAATTGCATTCTTCAACACTTATTTGAGTTGTACCAGAGCTTTCAGCACCTATGAGAGCAAACCTTGAGTTAACTTAAAGTAGCTCCTCCTACAGCTGCTAGAGCACAGAACAATAGCCAGTTTTGAAATCTTCATACTGATTTAAACGTGTTTCAAGTAAAGGTGTCAAAATAGAGATGCCATCCACCATTTGGAAACAGAATTGATGTCTGGCTGATCTTTCCTTCCTAACTATCCTCCCCAATCATTTTGTGATCCTATACTTGGAAGTTGTAGATGAAAACTCATACTGGTCATCTCTTAAGCAGTCTTGTGCTGTCCAGATCACAAGCCCCTTCCCGCTCTTAGGTCTGGCTTTGCTCGAAGTAAAAACAATGGCAAAAGAAACTATAAGGGTAATGCAACATATGAGACTCCAGAACTATTAAGGGCTCTTGATTTCCATTTTTTAGCAATACACATAAAGTCAACATCATTTTTTTCATTGACTTAATACCAGTTGAGAATTCCCTCTGTTTCATTTGTATATGACTAAGCATGAAATGTTACTTTAAACTTTCGTTAACTTTAAAAATGGCAGAGCTGAAGTAAATTTGGGTTGACCTGTGTTATGAAATGTGAAATAATGAGTAAGCTCAGAGTGAAAATGATGCATTACAAAAACAAACCGAATGAAAATATACAACGAGACTGGTAGGATAGAGAAGAGAGGGGAAGCAGGCAAAGTCTCAAAATGCTAAACAGCTATTCAGGGTTTTAGCAGGATGTGTGGTGGCAGGGCTGTACCTGGAAGCACAGGGAAGATGCCTAGCTAAGGACAGAGCAGAGAAGGCAGGTGGAGGGAGGAAAAGACAGACATCTGTCTGACTTAAGCTGTGGTGGGGACTCCTCAGTTGGTAAAAAGTTTCTCCTCCACCTCTTCCTGCTCCATCCCATCAGTCCCAGGACTTGCTCACCTCTGTGGGCAGTTCCTCCTAAGGCCCAAGCACACAGTCACCATTCAGGGTTGAGCTCAAGGACTGGCCATGCTGAGGGTTGCAATAACAGGAATATGACTCTGACTGTGAAGTCCACAGCCAGGTGGAACTATCTGTAATTTTCACATTGACGTGAAGTGACAAAGAAGTATGCTGGAAGCACTGGGAAACTTGTCAACTGGTTTTTAAGCATACCTTACAAACATTATGAGTATAATGCCTAGAAATTTTTGCAGTCGCTCCACAGTTAATCGAGAGCACCATTGATGAAGTTAGTGTATTCATGCTGATGTAAGTAATAGCAAAATTTGGTTCCCTGGGGACACGTCTCCCATCCATTCATCCTGTTTGCTACTGCTCCAACCCATCTCCTCTGAAATGATGGATTTTCATTAAATAGAAAACATCTCTCCTCATGGTGTCATCACAAGCACCATAATGTGCGTGTGTTGTATTGCCAAGCATTGCTTAGCAACGGGACCCTGTGTTCTGCCAACTTTCTTTTCACGCTGTCAGTCTGAATTTAACTGAACTTGCTGTGTTGTGTTTCAGAGGACTGACTACATGTCAGTAACGTGACTGATGAATGCTCCAAATACACAAACAAAAACTGGCACTGACCCCCTGAATTTAATAAATAGAGAGTGTGAATTTCAAGAAGTCACTTTACATTCACGTTATTCAAAGGCAAATTGTTTACAATCATGATAATTAATCTTGATAAATCCTCATAAAACACTAACCAACTGGAAAGTATAATTAGACACTTTCAGTTTTGAAACTACATTTAATAGGACTCTGTGGCTCAACCCTCTATGACATCTACCAGTCAAGAACCACTGTTGTACTAAAAATCACCAGTCATTTATCACTTAGTTAAATAAAATATTGAAATTTTTGAAGGTTTGCATTTGCAAAATCACCTAATCACTTAAAAAAATGGCTATTAAATAAGTTATATGGAGTTGGAATGGATGGCTCTGGAGAATCTGATTATGTGTTCCCATGCCACCATGAGCAGAAGACTTCTCTTGGCAATGCTCAGAGCACTGTAAAATTGGATGGAGATGCAGACATCCTGGAGGACACCAGCTTCTGAGAAGTTGAGTACACTGATCACTGCTTCAGCCTGGTTGAACAGCTCCAGATCTAGCTTACTACATTTAAAGCTCAACAGATTCGAGAAGCCAAAGCTGCTCGTAGTTTAAAATTATATGGTTGAATCTTCTGCTGATAGATTGACCTGGTTCAACTTAGTCTAAGCCAAATTTCATTAGGTGGAGATCTGGAAGTTTGATTGTGAAAGATTTTATCAGAGACATCAAATTAACATTTATACATTTTGATTTTTACGCGACTCAGATTTTCCAATTGATCTGGTGGAGGATGCTTCTCAAATTCTTTTCAAGAAAAATAAACAGAGGTACGCACATGTATATAAGACAAGCATCATTGCTGTCTTGGGCACAGAAAAATAGGAAATGTTAATAGCATAGCAGCCACAAAAGAAGATTCACTACAAAGACAAGTAGCAGAATACTCGTATTTAGGTTTCATGTGTAAATTCAGTCAACTAAACATTGGGGCTGTGTCATCTGAAATGCACTACAGTATGTGAAACAACCAAATGGGGCTGCAAATACCACCAAAGACCTAGATGAATTTTGTGCCTTAATGAAGGAGCTGCTGGAGCCCAGACAGAATTCCAGAAAGCAGATATTTAGGCTAAAATGAAGGATCCCTAGATATATAGAGAGAGGATATGTACAACAGACCCACACAAGATTTAGATTAAGGTCTTTAATTAAGATTTTTTTGTGTGTTTGTCTATGCACCTTTACCTATTCATGCTCATCTACGTGCAATCCAGACCCTTCCTACAGTACTGAAGGAACATATAGAGTGAGGCTGAGTTCAGACCAAAGGCTTGGGTAAATCATGGTTGGGAATGGTTCTCATATGTTTTCGAAAACCCTTGTACTGTTGCTCATTGCCTGTAGTAGAGGCTCCTTAGAGACAATTATTCAACTATTTAATTCACCAGCTACTGAGAGCTCCAGGGGACAAAATTCTAGAAACACAATATTGCTGCTGGTGCAGGATTAAAACAGAACTCCATCAAGGAATCAAGAGCTAATGGGAAAAATTTGAGCATACAAGGGATTTGTTCTTACCAGGTAGATAATTTCTCCCAAAACATGTTTTCAGGGCCTGTATTACCTAAGATTAAGATACAGATCACCAGTGCCATATATGAAATGAATTAGTTCTTTCTTGGGAACTTACCTAGACAAAAAATAGGAATATGGATAAAGACCTTCTGAGAAATAATGGCTAGAAACTATTTGCTAGGCTTATTTTACTTTTCAGTAAAATAAAAAAAATTAGTTTTCAGTCAGGCATGAACCAGTCTGCAAGGAAGCAGTTAGGCACATGTGCTATAAACCTTGAAAATTACAATGGAGCTTTGGTAAACTCACTGGTATGCTGAAGTATTCCTAAATGGTTTCATTGTTCCTACATCCTACATTGTTTCAAGATGTGGTAATTTCTTATTTTGATAAGAACTTTTTCAACAAACATCCCTTGCTCACTCTTACCTTCCTGGAGCTTTTTCCACAAATACTACTACCGACAGGATTTTCTCTTTTTCTGTTTGTCTTATATTTCTCCAAGAGTAACATTTCCGTGGGTTCTATTTTCCTGGAACAAGTTACTGTGCTATCAAGTGTAATAATTATAATGATAATTGTGTAACCAAAGAAAGTCTGCTTGTACATGGAATATATGAGTTGCAATACTTACGAGGGTACAGGCTGTTCAGAGGCAGAAATTATGATCTCATAATATTTCTGACTTCTTGTACAGCCTTACAACTTTCTGGGAATCCAGTATGTTATAAACTCATACCTGTGTCTCTTCAAAGATTTTATTTGACTCTTAACATACATATTCTTCGCTTGTTGTTTTCTTTTTTTTCCTGATTCTTAGCTACAAGTTTTGGACTGTATTAGCTGAATTTCATTAGATTTCCATTCAAGAGCAACTTCAGTTCAAAGCTTACTTTTAGCTCCTCTTATTCTGCCACCTCATTCTAGTTGTGCTCACACTTCTAATCATGTAGGGTTTTGCCAGAAAAATTCTCTAGGCACCTGAATGCCCAAAATTGCCTAATGTATGTAGCTAGGCTTCTAGGTTTCTTGGCACTTTAAGCAAGGGAGAATGCCTATTTCATGCAAAGAGTGTTGGGAATGCTCTGTGGAGCATCCATCATTAACAATGCTTGTAGGCATTGCACTACATTGCATTCCTGAGGTGCCTACCACTCTTTCCAGATTGATTGCAACTGGTCACTTCAGTATTTATCAGATAGGTACTAACAGGTAGTGTGATCAGTGAAGTTCTATGTCATTAGGAAATCAGATCAGACATTTAGTAAATCTAGATATGGACCTGAAGACAACCCCTGTATCTTGGGGTTGAACATTCTGAGAGCTTGGTAAAATCTGTATTCATTTCTGACATTCACAGCCAGCCGACAGCTTTATAATAAGCTGAAACAAAAACTCAGAGTTTGAATATTTCCTAATTTGGGAACATTTTTGCTTATGCCAAATGTATGACTCAGACCATTTCTAGTTAATTCTAGGAGTGGAGAATGTTATCATTTCTTTTGTATGGCCATGTGATGTCCAGAGAGAAGCACAGAGACTCTGCTTTTCCTGTAATTGATACATACAGAAATACTTTAAAGCCCAAAAGTAACATAAATTGAATCTAAAGAACAGATAAAACTAGATCAATATTCTTAAATGTTGCCTACTACTGCTGACCTAAGCATATGCCAGTAGGCTAAGAAACCACTTGCTCATCTGTCAAAAGCTGAATTAAAGAAACATTTCAATTTCATGGCAAGCACTCAGAAAATTAAAAAAAAAAAATCTAGTCTGAAAATTGCAACCTTTCTCTGATACAAATGTGTCACAAATGGTGATCTATTTCAACAGTCTCTCACACACATGCATGCAAATATCCCTTCCTTTTTCACTCCTTACTAATTCGAACTTAAAGTGAGACCCCTAAACACCTACATTGAAGTGACTGAAGCACTGTCTCAGATAGCTGCCATAAACTAGTTTTTGTACCTATATCCATCTTCTTGCCATACTGAGCTTTGAACAAGCTCATTTACTCCATTTTTCAATGGCAAACCGAAGCTTAGGCCCCTGAAGTGATGCTGACTGGAATTTAAAACCTCAGTCAAAACTTTGGGAACCCATGCTGGAACTGGGGGGCTGCAGTTTGGGCCATAGACTCAGCAGATATCTGGGAACAGACATCCATACATGCATCAGACCTTCCTAAAATTATAGAATCATGGAATCGTAGAAATCATAGTACCATAGAATCATAGAATGGTATGGGTTGGAAGAGACCTTAAAGATCATTTAGTTCCAACCCCACCACCAGGGACAGGGAGGCCTTCCATCTTCTCCCTACGTGGCCCTAGAAGATACTTTCTCTTGCACATTCTGCCTGATCCTACTCCCTCACTGGATGTGTTCTGGGAGAGAAGAGGGGAGGGGAGGGAAGGGAAGGGGACGGGAGGGAAGGGGAGGGGAGGCGAGGCGAGGCGAGGCGAGGCGAGGCGAGGCGAGGAGAGAAGGACTTAAGCTTGAGTTTTGAAAGGAAGGACTTAAGCTTGAGTTTTGAAAGGAACTCTATGGATGTGGTCCTCTGATCTCTGTACACAGGTAGAGAACATTGAAAAGGCAACATTCCAAACTCATTTCTGGCGTACTGGGAGGTTCTCACACAGCTTTCTAAGCGTAAGTTTCCCTTAGCTCAACAAATTCTCCCTGAAATGTTTTCCAGGGCTCAGACAACACTTTTTTTAAATCAAAACTTAGAAGTCATTAAATCTTTTTGTTTGTTTGTTTTTCCCTGAAATTCTTTCCCTAGCATGAAAAGCTGTTGCCTTTATAAGAATTTTTATGGACCCATGATGCATCCATCTGTGGGACAAATTGGAGTGAATAATTTTATTTTTGAAGCTCAAACTAATTGGTACAGAAGGTCTCCTTTACTGTCCCAGTTGCATTAGCTGAGCCTGTAGGATGGTAGTGGCAGGAAATATATAGAAGATTTTTGTTCTGCTGAATGGGAGCAAACTAACAATATTTTGTGTAAAAACACAATTCATATTTGATCCGGTTGCTCTTCAGATATCCATAAAATAGCTTACTGGCAAGTCAATAGTATCAACAGCTCCTAAACACTGGGTGAACTTGAACAGCTCAAATAGCCATCACAAACACCTTCAACTGTGTCAGTTTATAAAGGAAAACCACAAAATGTGATCACGTAAGAGCATTTTGACTTGACTGGTTTTGTACAATCCATGGGAGAGGCACTGCTTAAACTTTTCTTCATAGCCAAATATTTTACTAAGCAGTTAAAATGAAGTTGTTGGGGAGAAAAAAATACTACTACTTGAGAACATCCATATAGGTTGATTTGGTGTTTGTAGACTTTGCCACACAGCTATATTAAAACACACATTTACCTGAAACATGGAAGATAGCCAACCTTTCAAGGGAATACATAGTTAAGTAATTGTTTTTTTACTGTAAATAAACTCAGAGGACTGCAATAGCTCCTTTTGCAACTCTTACAGGACTTAGTAGCTTTGAAAACATTTATCCAGTGATTAGACTTCTTCAGCCATCTGTGTCTTGTTCATGTGATATTTTTTCTGAATCCTGCTTTATCTGATCCTGAACGGATCCTGGCAGCTAAAGTGTTTATGTATTTTCCATGCCTTTTCTCTTTAACAGGATTTTTAGCTGCTGATGGAAGTACAGTGGTCACTTTAAGCATTTTAAAAAAAATTATTTCTACTCTGAAATGCCCAAATCCCCATGTGTAACCATAAGCAGAAGCCCCTGATTCAGAGCATAGCTCTCTCATCATGCAGCAGAAAGAGGCACCTGCCTCAGCTGAGACAAACTATAAAAGTCTACTGACTTAATCAGAATAAATATTTTGCAACTGGCTCTTTCTCTTTTCATTCTTGTGAACAAGAGATTAATTTTTTATTACTGTGAGGTCAACTGAAATTATACCAAAATGTAGAGAAGAAAATGTTTCCATTCGACATCTCAAAATAAAAATAAGATTTCAACAAGCTCTTGTAGTATCCCTATGGATGGCATCACATGGATGCTGTTCTGTAGCTTTTTATAGCATGAAGTGTAGGAGTTATGGAACATGTATGCTTTTAGTAGCCCATTGCCAGGAAGAAGCACTGTACAGCAGAGCTTGGAAAAAACCCAAATAAAATTTCTTCAAGAAGTAATGCATAAAAAAATTTATGTCATTACTCTCTTCAAAATTATCATGCATTGATTCATAGTATAAATGCAATTTCCTACATGCACGTATAAACTTAGCATAAAAGCCTAGGGTGCAAGTTTACCATTTTCTCTTTTGCACCAGTATAATAAACTAGACCTCACCAAAATGTGACTATTTTCAGTTGAAAATTCTGAAAAATATGAGCTTTTAATTTTTTAATTTGAAAGCAAGAGCGATTTTACCTAGTGTAATAAAACATAAAGGGAGCATATGACCACTCCAGTGCTGAGCTACTGGACCTGTACCATACACAAACTATTAACTAAATTAAAGGCATCTGAAGGTCTTGAAATCAGTATAAGAAAAAATCCACTCTATTTTAAAAATGTTTTCAAAGTGTAATAGGTTCTAAAGTTTGTGCTAAATCCACTGAACCACCTCATTCTTTCATTGCTTTCTCGAAGTTTCATATTTTAATTGCTTATGTTTTTGTATGAGCTTGTATCATTTCTCTTTAAGACAAGGACTGGTGCTGATTTCTGACCTGACTGACATTGGAATAGATCAGTTTTCTTCAAGTTACTTTTGATCCAGAGAGCTCATCCTTTAGTATATTCCAGAAAGCACTCACAAAACTGCACTGACTGAATGACTGTTTTCATAACCACATTCTTTTTATTTTTTTTTTTTAAGTAAGGTTGGGGTTTTCCTTATGCTCTCCTATAGTTTACTTCAGCTCAGATCACATGTTTAGGGCCACTTTATAATTGTCTGATCAGTGACAGATTGGTACTGGCACATATCAATACTGTCTGAAAAGACCTGGTAGCAGATGCTTCCACAGCGATTCTGCATTCTGCTCATCATCTGGAGCTCAGCATCACTCTGAGCACGAGTCACAACCTCAGTCAGTAACAAACCCTCCATAAATACGAAGATCGAACAAGGAGCATCCTCCCTCCTTGAGAAAAAGGGCATTCCTTTCTGGATAGGCAGCACCAGCAACGCTGAATGACAAAAATTAACTCAGAAAGGATGAAGCACCGGCTGATTGTGTCACAGGAAGGAGAGTCAGAGCGCTGCGTCAGCTTCTGTGTGTAGGTGTCGTAGGAGTTGTTACAGAGAGAGAAGTGAGGGCAGAGATGGCTGTATCGTAGCAGAGGATGACTGAGTAGGGGAGGAGCTCCCCATTGCAGATGGCTCAGCAGAGAATAAGGACAGCAAGTTTTGATGGTTCTGTGGGGTGTTGCATCTTCTGCGGAAGAAAAAACCTAGCAACTCCTCGCAGAAGTCTATAGGAAATGAATGGAGGAAGGTGTCTTTGGCACAGGGGAGGTTATGTGAGGAGCTGTGGGGGAACAAGGAGAAAGGAGTCTGAGGCAAGCAATGTGAGTCACAGCACCCACCACGAAGAACGTGAAAAGGCAGTAAGCAAGCCTAAGACTACACATGAATATTCACAGGGAGGAGGTGGGAGAAAGAAGCTGAATGACTAAACTACAAGTGTTTAAGATTTGCCAAATGCAGTGTGCCGTGCCTCAGCCTAAGAATTTTATTTTTTGTCATCAACACCCAGTATCTTAATCTGCCAGCAACTTTCACAGCTGCACGACATTCTCATAAGGGCTGCCTGGAGCATGCTCATGGAAGCATTTCCCCATTTTATTCAATGCAGAGCTCCTTTTGTTCCAGAGCATTGTTCCCATCTGGCGTGTCTGGGAACAGGCTTACTTACAACAGAGAAGCAGTGGTTGGATGGCAAAATGATCATGTGAGAAATACATCTCTTTTGGCAACAGGGTCAGCAGACTGTGCTTACCAGGTATGTCCTCACATACCCAGCAAGAGGCCCTTAGTGGGCCAAACAGCTTAGAGGATCAAAAGTGTTCTTCATTAAAGTTTTGGGGGCTTTTACCTTCCTGGTGCTTATTCATCATCTCAACCAGATGGATGGAAGGTGAAAGCTGTTACAATCTGAACGTTACTGTTGAAGGGGCTTTTGCGAAATGAGCCGGGGCACTCAGCCAAGCTCCAAGTGAAAATGTGTCAGCAGTGCAATTGACACCTGAGCTGTTAGTCTTAGTTGCCAGTGACTGCAGTGTATTTTGCATCATGGTGTTCTTTCTGCTGTAAAGAAATTTCCGCACCTCAAAAGATCTGTGTATAGAAATCCACAGTTTTCACTGACTTTATTCAAAATCAGAATTTAAATAATAAACATCTCTATAGGAATTGCATTTGTTGCAATACGTAGAACAGGAACTCAACATACCATTTGTTTTTACAAGCAAGTAGAGAGAACCATGCCTCCATATTTGGTAACTTTGCTGAAGTATGCAATCATTATTCTTAAAACACTTATTTAAAAACTGGTACACTAATCTTTAACAGAATTAGGCGTAATGCTCCAGTCCCTAAATCAGGCAGCTGGATTCTTTTCTTTGTACAGGACTCAGATGTACTCCATTGAGCTCACTATGTGAATTGTTACTTAGAGCAGGAATGTGTCACAAGTAATTCGACAGATACCATCCGGCACCAAAACCGTGATGTAATGAAGAATCAGGTCAAATATTTCTGGACAGACCAATTTTGTACAATTATTATGAAAGCTTCAGAAAGAAAAAAAAAAATGTTTGGGGCCAAAACCCGATAGGAGTGACTGCAAGAGATGTTAGGACACCCAATTCTGTTCATTGAGCTAACAAATTTCTGTGGGATTGTACATCATATGTTCTGTGTTGACATAATTTTGGCCACTATTTAAAGTATATTAGCCTGTCCAGTCATAATTTAAGGATTATCTCAAAATTATTAGGTGTTCATATTTATTTCATCTTATTTGTCAAGACCATTATTGTTTGGTTAAACTTACAAGCCTAATCAGTACATAAAATTCACATATCTGTAATAAGTGTTATTAGTATACAATGAAAATGTTTTAATCAAGACAGCCAGCAGTATATCACTCTTTTATTGATATCATTCTATTAATAGCTCTGTTAACAGCTCCAGCTGTCAGAGACATTGAAGTTTCCATAAAGTGAATCCACTTGCAGAGATTTATCAGCATCTGTCTCAAATGCTATTCAGTCGGGTCAAGGCTACAGAGCAGGTGGGGCCCGCACCTCTGCTCTCCTTTTCCTTCTGCTCTGCTTTGGGTATCCTTGACTGCCCTCATACAAGGGCTTCCCTCACATGGAAGCCAGAGTGTGGGGGAGGGCTGACATGCACTCAAATCTTACTCTGACATGAATTTGGGATGCAGCCAAAGTGACCTCGGAGCTGGGACTCATTCCCAGTTCCTCAGTACTGGCACAGTCCCTCTTAGCTTTCCCTTCAGTTCTTCAGTTTAATCTTATTTTTCTCATTCTTCTACAGGTTTCCTGCTTCGTTAAGACAGTTTCCCAATTTTTTTTTTTTTTTGGCATATTCATTGTCCCTTGTGGTAATCTGCTCTAACACTTTATTTGTTCAACTGTTCAGACTTGACTGCATGTTGCCATTTGATACAAGAGGGGATATAGATGGGTTCTTTATCCCGTATGTGTGAGTTTAATAGCTGATCTTCCATGTGGATTTCTCTGAGAGTCACTCTGCTTTTTCAAGAGCAAATCACACTCTGCATAACAATCGTAGCTGTCTATTTGGAGAATTTCAGCATGATTGAAAAATGTGTGCATTTCTGAGTTCTCAGTCCTGCCATTCAGCTCCTTACCCTTCTTTCTCCCCCCTCCAAGGGTCCTTCCTCTCCCAGAGCCATTCCATTTTTTACCTCTACATTGCAGAACTTTCAAAATCCTTATCGGAGGAGGAAATTTGGGAGTTGAGAATGTATTACTCTGTACCATGTACAAAATACACACTGTGGTTCATTCACCAAGGGAATTAATTTGGAAATTCAGAATGAGCTTTGTACCAGGATGGATCTTAGAATAGCATTTTCTTTTCAGTAGAAGTCTCCTCAGTGCATATTACAGTAAAATCGTAGCCACTCTGTTTCAGTTCACCACAAATTTTAGTTAGGTTCCTGTTTATTTTCAGTGAAACCTGTGTCAATATGATTTTCACGTTCTCCAAAAAATGTATTGCAGGAATATGCAAGGTGGAAGTTAGGCAACACAGTGCCCTGTGCAATTTGCAAGGCACAAACACTCCGATTACGCACACCCCCATACAGACATTCACACGTGCACACAGACAGACACTGCCCAAAATTACAAAACAACATTATCAACGACGTAAACTATGGACTGAGAATAGCTGACACAGAAGGAAACGAGACATAAAATGTTCTCTGGTAGTACTCCAGTATTGCAAAGAGAGCTGCTGCTGTCTCCTTTCTGACTCCCCAAAAGGTGCCTGCATTTTTCCAGATTATTTTAGTGAGTAGCAATAGCACACATCTTGCTGGATTGCTTTTAGGCATTAGCTTTGTCACAGGGGTTACTCTCCAAAATCAGGACTTCTTGAAGAAGTGTCTTACCTAGTTTCATCAGAACTCCCTCTACAGCTCCAGCTCTTTAAGGAAAAAGCTCTTTTGCAGCTCTTTTTTCCCCACTATTTATGGATGTGGGGTCACAAGGCCTCAGACCCCACTGAAAGAAATTAGACACAGCAGCAAACCACTAGCAACACTGATATTCTGATCTCTAACTCAAATTGCAGTGTAAAGACATAAGGAATACAAGATGAATGTCTAGTGGGTAAGACCCTGCCATCTTCAGGGTATTTCAAGATTGAGAAAATACGAAGACACTCCTGAACCCTCAAAGAAAGATATTATGTTTGCTAACATGAAAACAATACAGGTAAGAATAAATTTCTGTTGATTTTCATGTGTTACAAGTTCTATACTTGTCATTTTCAGTCCATTCAAACAACAGAGTCAGTCTTAGTCTAATACCTGTAGAATAGGTTTTACATATCAAGGTCATGTTGGATAGGGAATTAAGCAACCTGGTTTACTGGAAGGTGTCCCTGCCCATGGCAGGGGGGTTGGAACTGGATGATCTTTAAGGTGCCTTCCAACCCAAACCATTCTATGAGTCTAAGAGTCCACGAATGTGAGAGTTCTGGGGATACAAAAAAAAAAAAAAAAAAAAAAAAAAAAAGGAAACCAGGAAAAAATTGTGGAATTTCTAAAGATTTTTGCAAAATGTGACTGGATGACTCAGGTAAAATCTTCTCCCCCAAGAATTAAAAGAAAGAAGTTTTCACTAAAAGAGAGAACAAATAAAAAGAAATATGAAAATGAACTGCCAGGACATGAAGAAAATAAATAGATGGTGAGTGGTGTCTTGAATTTTTCACTCCTTTCCTGCTTCCTCCAATAGCATTTTACATACACAGTACGGAAGTTGCCTGGCTAGAGCAAAATAGTTTCCAGTAAGACCCTTGAGGCAGCCCTTAGGACCCTCCAGACCAAAAACATTGCTGACAATGTTTTACTATCCTGGTGTTCAAGTAGCCTAACGGGGAATTGTGTTTGTTCACTGCAGGTCTGAACCATTTCTTGGCTGCAAGTTACTGAGTTAAATTTCCCTCATCCTTTAATTTAAACTCTTATTGTTTGCAGTTCTCAGTGTTCTAAAAGTTCTAAATGTTCTCAGTGTTTGCAGCTTTGGCACTGCTTGTACCAATTGCACTATAAGGACAATAAAGTCATGTTTTGTGAACTTAAAAAGCATTTTTATTTTTGCCTATCAGCTAAAGCCCTGCTTTAGTATACACAAACCACACAGAGCAGACACCTACCTGATGGCAAACCCTTTACTCCTGCAAACCCAGGTGCTGAAATAATCTGTGCCTTTCAATCTAAAGATCCACAACATTCAGAATTTGTGAGAGCACACAGGTAAAATGCCTACTATAGACCTATACCTCTTCTACAGCCAAAAATATCTTTGGAGAACAGCAAAAACCAAAAATTCCCACTCTTCCTCAAAACAGGTGTAAAATACATTCTTCATGCTGAGACCTGGCAGCAAAAACACTGTTCAGGATGTCTTGATAGCTTCTATTTCCCTGCTTGCAGATTTTTGGCGTACCTTCCTTCCCTTATTCTCACAGCTGTTGTGTAGAAAACAAACAGTAGTCATTTGAAAATGGTGTTATTCAGCTATGTCAAGGCTAATGCCTGCCATCTACTTTAAATTTCTCAAAGGTACAATCCAGTCCCATGCCACCTCTTCCTAGACTGCAGATGGAAGCAACTCTTTCCTAGAAAAGCATACTCAGTACGAAGTCCTTCACCTACAGTTATAGGTGGTAAGGAGGGTTTCCCAGATAAAGAAATAAAAGAATGATGAATACAATTATGTTCACATCTTTAATCACACAAAGCAAATCATTTTGTTGTCATTGGATTCCCAGAAAGTCTGCAATCCTATTATTAAGAAGTTTTCTTGTGCGTCCAGTGTTCACATTAGTAAATCTACCTATCTGGTCTTACAGAACAACAGGGAATAAACCTTTTATTCCACATTCTATGGAAAGCAGAAATTAAGTCCTTGCATTTTCTTTCCCACAGTGAAAAACACTAGTCATGCAAAGCCATTAAGAATTCCTTGAGAACATGTAGACTTCAGAGCCTTTTTGTAATGCTGCACATGCTCATCTGAACAGGCCCTTGATTAGTATTGTGGGCTGCAAGTTTCCACATGGGGAATTAATCTCTTAATGGTGAATGGAGATGTGTGTACCTGGTGACAAAGGAGAGCTTACTAATGATTGTTGATTGTTTAAAAATAGTAACTAACTAACTAACTAACTAAATAAATAAATAAGCTTGGTGCAGAAATGAACCACAAGAGCATGGAAGAGCAATTATGTAACTTCCTAAAGAGTATTGCCATCCCATTTTTGGCTAATTTCCCCCAATTTCTAATAGACTGTGTACCTTGGATGCAATTCCACAGGACTGAGAGTGAGAAATATAGGATGCATCTATTCCTAACGCTGAAATGATACTTTGGAATAATTTGTAATATGAGGAAGCAGTGGCCTAAAGTGAACAAGAGCCAGGTACTTCTCTAGAACAACTGATTCATGACTGTTTGTTCAAAATTGTTACTTTAAAGAATCTCTGTAAGACATACACCTCTTTCTGCTGTCAATTTTGAGAACAGAATTATATTTGCATGAGCAATTCTACATCGTTTTTGGAGAATACCCACAGTGCATCTGATTTTTTACTTCTTTGGACCTTGTATAGACTTCTAGAATTTGATTTGGTGGTCTAAACACAAGCATCTGATGGCACTTGAGATATCCAAGGTAGACCTGCCTAGCTTCCTGCATGGTCTGCCAGATCAGGTTGAGACGGGAATTTCACAGGCTCTTCCATCCCCAAATGGCACAATATCCTATGTTTAGGACATTGCCAGGTTTAGAGAAAGAAGGTGAAGAACATTAAAAAGTCACATATTTTTATTTAGTCTTCTATTTGTAATTTAAATATAAATAGCTACATAAGGAAATAGAGTAGAGAAGAAACATGTTCAAAATCTCTATTATATTTAATTTTTTTAGAAAGCACTAATACCCATCCTGTTTACCATTAAATAAAGAACTGATAACAACGGAAATTATTATGCCAGTAGGGTATCATCAAGCCTGAAGGCTATTTCGCTGCTTCTGAAGTGTCAAGAACCACCTTTGCCCTGAAAGGCCACCCGCTTTCAGTTTTAGATTGTTTTAATCCTTCTGGAACATGCCAGCATAGTGCTCCATGGGAATAAAACATTTGCTTCATTTCTGCCTAAAGGTGAGATTGAAACCATTTGTTTTTAAACCTCATGCTGTCGTTTATAATTAATGGTATGACCCTGACTACAGAGCTTGAAAGGAGTATATAAATTTTCAACTGCAGTTCTCGTTTTGTTGTTTGGCAACTAGCCAGTTTCTTAAGCTTTTATCTTTGAATACAAAAGGTTATTTCTAGAGATTGAGTGCCTCATTTATTTTCAGTACTTTTATTATTTTCATCTGCTAGGAACAGCAGTGGATGGGCTTTTGCTATTTCAAGCTGTTTGTTAAGCCAGTGTCCCCCAAATCAAAGTGAGGAGATCAGTTTTCCTTCAAGAACAATACACACAAGCAACTCTACTGCCATCTTACATTTTTTCTTTTAAATAGTTGGTCTGGCAAAGCATTGCCATTTTGCCAGAAATGCAAAGGGTCAGTTCTTCCATGGTAGATGTACCAGCACACCAAAACAATAGCCTTGTCACTCTGGAAGTCACAGATCTAAAGGAAATTAAGGCCTTGTACATACCGTAAATATGAGCTATGCAATTAAAGTAACACTTGGTGGTTGGAAGGAATTGCACTGCAATTAGATTATTGTAAAATGTGTTCGAACATGCTGAACTGAGTTGAAAAAAACATGCACATGGGGCACAAGCCTATGCTCACAGAAGTCACTGGAAGTTTAGCTACCCACTTCCCTGGAAGGCAGAACTGATCCTTACTTTTTAAGTTTTGTTTACAAATACGACATTGTCCATAAAATATTGCATGTATTTCTCAACATCAGCATTCTCTCAAATGGAACAGGACTCCTCAATACTCCCAGGTGGTAAGCTATTAACACAAGAAACTCTTTTTTCCTCTATGGCTCATTCCTCTCTCTCCATAAATGTAGATGTCACAAAGGGGAAAGACATGGACTTGTGCTCCTAGAGCTGCATATGTTGTTGCTCCCTGTGCCCAGCTGGTACACCTGTGATTTAAAAGAACGGGAATGAGTGCAGATCACAGTCACCTGACTGAAGCAGCAGCATGTGCAGTGAGGATCACATTGCCCTGAGCACAGCCTTTTCCTCCAATTCACAAACAATGGCACCACCAGCTACAGCTGCTAGGAAACAAGACAAAAGTTATGGACAAAATTAATTTCTTGTATTCCCTTTCATCTGGAGGACTCCATTAAAATTTTAAGGTACAATTCATTTCCAAGGAATATAAAGTTATTGAAGACACCAGACAGGACCATATTTTACGACATGGAAAAAGCACGTGGGAGATGAGTGGTTTGAACTAGACACCTGTATCAAACACCTAGAATTGTAAATCCAGGCAAAATGCTGAGACCTTAGTGAAAGACCTGCTAGTCTTTAGACTCATCTTGAATCTTGCATGTAAAAAGATGAAACAGACTGCAGAGAGGAAGGAACAGTTTTGTCTTTTTCATCTCTGTTCATGCCAATCACTGCATTTGTACAAGACACCACACAGATCACAATAAGACAGCAGAAATACTTCCACAGACGCCCTGATTTTGCCATGTTGGCTTTTTTCCCAAAAGTCCTTCCAAACCAGCAACTTCTCTTTTCATTCTGGAAGCTGAAAACAATGGGATAACTGTTTCCTTCCATAAAGAAGGATATGATTGCTGTTGTGTCTTCACCTACCAGCAAGGAAGGTCTTGTCCCTATCACAACAAGAATTCAATTGAGAATCATGAGCCTTCACAGATGTATCCCAGGAGATATACGACATGAATATAAACTTTTAAAATTAATTTCATGAGAGGGGAAAAAATAAGCCCTCACTTATTAAAATAAAGATACAGTGAGGGTGATCTTAAATGCCATGCTTAGGTCTTTTCAAGTGCTCTTAATTTGACAGAAATAAATTAATGTAATTCTCTAATTTTCATGTAGCCCAAGGGCCTTCCAACTCACTACTAAGCTTGAAAAAGTATACCAAAAAATTGCTATTATTATCTTGGTTGCCCTAGGGAAAAAAAAGTAAAGGGGTGGTAATTAGTTATTATACATGTGTGCATGCCATTAGATATTTAGTGTGATATGTAAACTCTGTCTACTAATTCTATTTGAAAACAAAACAGTGTTCAAAGATAAACATGTAGGGCCAGAAGTTACACATAATTTCTTTCTCTCTTAGAGATCAAAGTTTCGATGTGTTTTGAAAGTTACAACTCCATATATTTTCCTAGAGTTTTATGCAAGATTACCTCAAAATATCACTATTATCAATTGAGTCATATTTTCACAGGTTTGTTATCTATTTGCCCATGGACTCATGTCTTCTTATGATTAGTAAAACAAAAAGATAGGAAAAAAAAATCCAATTTTTTGGCCTGGGAAACTGAAAACAAATTATGTGGAAACCCAACAACTAAGTAGTGAAAGTCAAGCATGAAGAGTGATCCAAACAATAACATTGTTCAGTTACTTATAAAGTCATTTAAATGCAGAAGTTGAGATAGGACTCTTTTCAATAATACACTGGGACAAAAAATAATGTAAGGCTGACACATCTGAAGAAAAAGAAAGAAAATAAAACATGTTACAAACATCTTTTTGTATGTCAAAACACTAGGATTTAGATGTCTGTTTATTAAATCACTGTCACAGGTTCATTTTGAGGAGTTCTTACAATACATTCATTACTTTTGCTCACAGAAAACACTTAATGATTTCCCAGGTCTGTACAAAATGTTTTAGAGAAGAACATCTAGTCAATGAAATCATTTTGCCAAGTACTTGGTAGTCAACCTTGAAAATAAAGTGTTTAGTTTGACTCTCTCTTTTAAGATATTGTTGGAATAATTCACTCTCACATCAGGGCATGCTTTGTTGGTCAGGGTTAACTTCCTCTCCACTTTCAATTCATTAGCTTTTCCAGTTGTTAGAATTCATTGAATCCTGATTTTTCAACACAGGAAAGAGAGTTATACACAGTGTTATCCAAACAGAAGCCTCATCTGCCTTTCCAAGGACAGATGCTCCTGCTTTCTAAGCAATGGGAGCCTTTTGCAGGCTTAAACATCACGGATTCAAGATCAGGGTCAATCTATTCGGAATATCCCTAGCTTGCTCATGTTCTTCTCAGGATGATATTTTCTTGCGTTTTCTGCAGGTCTGAAGGGGGTATAAACAGGCAAGAGAGAAAGTCATGTATTAAAGAGAAGGTCTAACACAGGAGAAAGAGGGAAGACAAAAAGATAGGGGAGAAAAGATAGAGAAACAAAGAAGCAAATAGCTTAAATTTAAAGTAGTAAGTATGTTTTTCATTGGGTTAATTGTACATTGATTTACTACAGTCAACTACACAAGCAGTTAGCAAAATCTCTCTACATACGTCCTTCTAAAAAATTTTAAAACTCTCGAATTTGCTTCTAACACACCCTAGTTACATTTCCTCTTTTTTTTTTTCTTTTTTTTTTTTCTAATTAGGCTGGAGGATGGGGTTTAAGAAAGCAGATTGTAATTACTCCACCAGATTAATTTCCTTATAGATCAGGTCTTTTCTCAGCAGAATGAAATATAGTCATGATATCTCATCGCAGTCTCTATCCCTATCACAGTGAATAATCTCATTATACTCCGTACCCAATTTCCTTTCATGACAGATCCTCCGCTTATGCTGCTTGGTATAATTCTGTATAAGGATCAGGTCTATGTCCATATTAGATTTGTAAATGTCCTGCAGAAAAAATAACTTCAAGATTTATAGCATCTTGAAGTAGGTATTATGAATTTAAAGCATTAAAAAATGCATCATATTTAATTGCAGTTTCACATGTATTACAGCAACGTAACTCCTATCACTTCATGTAAGTCCATTTTGATTAACACCAATACGAATTAAATGAAAATCAGACCAACACTTGTAGATATGTGGGATTTCAGCTGTACTGGTCATTTTACCGCTGCGCTCAAACATGTTTTCCACACGCAGCATGTTGTACGTTTATATTTGAGGATCTCAGTGCACTTTATGAAGACTAATGGATGATACTTCACAACAAGTGTATCAAGTAAGGATTACTGCTACTGTTATTTTTCATCTATTGAAGGTTACAGCGGATTTGAGTTTATTTATTGATGTGATTTATGGCTTTTTCTCTTGAGCTCAGAAATTGAATGGGTGCCTGTGTTGCCAGCTGATGCAGTTCAAGGAGCAGCAAAAAAGCATTTTAATTTCTCTTTTGTATATTTAAACAAGAAACACTGGTAGCATGCTCCTTTACTATGCATATGAGAATAGCAAAGAAATACTAGGAACTGGTTTTTAATGTCTTTCTCTTATACCTAATACCATCCCTCCCATGATATCTGCGTTCTTCCCTTGTTTTTCTGTTACCTCCCACACGGTATCCACAGCACCTAAACATGCCTTAGCAGCAGCATATGGCTGTACCTCTCTCTGGCTACCGACAGCTTCATTCACATAAGAGTTACAGTCCTTGTCAGCCTCAAGACATGAAGACAGAGGAATTTTTCAGCCACACTCCCCTGTGGATTTTGTAGTGGTTTGACAATGAGGTATAAGTTTAGTAACATACCTGCATTAAATGGGCAATGACAGAAGTGCAGGACCAAAGCTTACAATAATGGTAGTTGTGGAAACATCATCTGTCAGCTGTGACCACAATTCCCAGTTTCCCCTTAAGCACAGTGATTTCAGCTGGCCTGATGCACATGCCAAAGCCAGCAGCTTTTGAAAACGTGACACTATTTCCTTCACAGCTCTTTCCTTTGTAAATGAACAGGTTCAGCATGTCATAAAAAGCTATTGCTTCCATCAGCGAAGGGATGACAAGTCAGCTCAGGTTGTATCATCATCATAGCACAAGTGTTAGCCTGTCCCTCTGCTCAGAGTCATCTGAAGGCATCAGCCAACACCCAAGCCCACACACTGTGGCTGATGATGCAACACATGCATGGTATGATCAGACTTCACATGACAATTTCTTTCTCTGGAGAGTGGCTATGGAGAGTGACTTCTCATATCTGCATGGAGCTTGAAACAAATCTGGCACACCATGTGTTTGAAAACGCAAAACTGGCACAGAAATGGAGATTTCTCTCCATGCAGGATCAAGTCTATTTTTAAACTCTGTATTGTATTGACCACAGCTGGCAGTAAAGCCCCACACAGACTCTTGTTTGTTCCTCCTTTTTCCCAGTGGGATGAGGAAGAGAACTGGAAAAACAAAAGCAGGAAAGCTTGTGGACCGAGATGAAGAAATAAATGGAGAAAAGAGGAGTCGAAATTAGTGATGCAAAGCCAATTACTCACTGTCTTCTCCAAGCAGATCAATGTTCAGCCAGCTCTGAGCAGTGACTACATCCCACACTCTCCACAGTTTTTATGGCTGAGCACAAGGTTTTATAGCATGGAGCATCCCTTCAGTCAATTCAGGTCAGCTGTCCTGGCTGCTTTTCTTCCCAGTTTGTGCACATCTCCAGCTCCCTGCGGGGGCAGAGTGGGAAAAAGACAAGTTTTGGTGCCATGCAAGTACTGCTCAGCAACAGCTAAAATGTTGGTGTGTTAGTCGTACTTTTTTAGTCACAAACCCCAAACACAGCACCATATGGGCTGTTGAGAGGAAAACTAGCTCCACCCCAGACAGACCCAGCAGACTAGGCTATTGAAAAAAAAAATCATGTGTGCAATAAATTACAAATAACAAAGAAAGATAATAGTCTGAAATGTCTTCACTCTTTCCCAAGATAACAGGCCACCTACCTAAGCACCACCTGCACCAGATCTCGAAGTAGTTTTTTCTGTAATAATACCAGAACCCACCTAAGCTGTTGATCCTTTCTGCCATGTTCCCCTTGAACTTTCACAGCCTTTTGAGAAACAACCTGAAAAGCTCTCCATCCTTGTTTCAGCGGACATCTCAGTCCCACTATCACAATGATGCTAGAATAAATTGAATGTTAAGAAGAATGGACAGTAAGCCAAACCCCATTTACTTTAGTATAATTATTCTCACTCTAATGCACTGCTGTTAGTCAGACATGACCCTGTCCTTACATTGTTAGCTTTTCTGGAATTTTATAATATAAGAAATTGCTCATTGGTAATCAGGAATCCTTTTTTTTTTTTTTTTTTTTTTTTTTTTTTTTTATTTTTTTTTATTTTTTATTTTTTATTTTTTTAAGAAAAGGGGGAATAAATATACTACTTCTGGTAATAAATACATGGGAGCAACACTTAGCTTCTGATAGTTTCACCACAGATGTTAAAATCACATCTCAGTTTAGAGAATGAAACTTTAAATATTTTGACCATATTACAGATGTTCATTAGCTTCTGCATACAGTGGTTTGGGACATCGGTGTAATTTACCAGGTGGCCAAACAATGTTCCCCAGCATCTCAAAATAATTTATCTGTATAATCCTATTGCCAATTCCTGGACTTTTTAGGTTAAGGACTTTCTGAATATGGTAATGCACTTCCCTCTCCTCTCTTGTAGTGCAGCTATTTGTAAGTCAAGCTTGGTGCATTATAAGACAGAAGCACTGAAAATTTTACCTACCTCTCCAGAGTATTAGTTTGTCTTCAGATAAATAGGAAACTAAATTCCACAGAGTTGTCAAGTTGGTAAATTCTACCACTAAAGTTACTGAATATTTCCTGAATCCATTTAAGCCTGAATATGGCTTATTAATTCTTTTCCCAAATCCTTCGATTTGCCTTTTCCTTTAGTTTTGTGGGAGTTTGAGAAGAAAAAACAAATGCTGCGCTTGCAGTTCTATTAACCTTTTCTATATATTCCCTCAAAAGAGGTGCCCTTTGTGAATTCATCAAAGGCTTCATGACCCCAGGGAAGGACGGATAGTACCTTATTTATGGAAGTCTAAAGAATTCATTAGTCAATGCCATTTTCATGAGGTCTAACTCAAATGTTCCTTTTCACAACATGAGGAATTCAGAGAACTGCCAAGCAGCAGAAGACTTCTGAAAGTTTATGTTTTCAAGGGCAAGAGACTGTCTTGGGGAGCAGTCACTGGCATAATTCTTTGTGCCAAGGACTCCAATGTTCACACACTCAACAGCAATGGGAAGCAATGAGGATTGAGACAAGGAACTGTTTATTTGAAATGGAAGTTGGGGATGGATAGTCACCATCATCTTCACAAAATTTAATATGACATTCCAGAAAAAGGTGTTTTTAGGGCTTAGTGCTTCCCATGCTAGAAAATGTGTCTGATGACAGTGACTTTTGTTTGACTGTAGGATTGTTTCTATTACCCTAATTCAAGCCTTTACAAGGTAATAGAGACAGTTTTCTTTACAGTTTCACATATTATTGCTGTTATAATTTAATTTGTACAATGCAGCTACAGTCCAACCAATGGTGCTCTCAACATGTAGCCAAGTTCTGAAAATCTCATTTAAAAGTTTGGTATTTTGACTTTTAGACCATTTTCAAGACTAAAATGGTTCTTGTGCTTTATATATTGGTGAGGATCCATGTTTGAATCATTTGAGTAAGATTCTTGAATAACCAAGTAGCCTAGTGTACTTTCTAACACTCCTGTTGACTACTATGGGATTCTTAAGGCGATAAAAAATTCACCTTGGGAATCCCCATGGAAAGCACATTTTCTTGATTTTTTTTTTTTTGGGGGGGGCGGTTGGGTATGGTTTCATCACAGTTTTTAAAATATGTAAGGTATCTAGGCTTAGAAGGGAGTGATGGATTTTGGGTGCAATGTTCCAAGGAGAGGAGTTCCCAGGATATTTTATTGCAAGGTTCACAGTAAATAACATTTTTCCAAAGTTGCAGGTGCTTTAGAATGGAGACCTATAGGACTGTTTAAGAATCTCAGCTTTCATTTTAAATAAGTAACTTCCTAGAAATCATGATTACTGAAAAAATGTGAAACTGGAACCATTTTACTTTTCAGGACTTAGAGGAACAGAAGACAATACAAAGAATAAGGCATTCATTTGCTTAAGTCTTCAGATATTTAATCCTTCCTATTACTTTTTTCATGAGTGCCTCATGATTTTTAACTTGCACAATTAGTAACACTTATTTTCAAAACTCGAGTTTTTTTAAATAACCAGAAGTTATTTAAGAATGGCATTTATGCACAGTCAGTCTTAACCGGGTTTTTTTTGAGGCAAAATTCCTCTTTTTGCTATTAATTTACATGGAGGATTTCAGACTGGTCTGCAAACACTGAAACCTTAGGACACTCCTGTGCTGTTTTGTCACTTTATTCATTTTTAACCCCTGAATCGTCCATCCAAGTACTTACCTATGGGAAGAGGCACAGATCAAAGGGCCATTGTACTCTGAGAAAATCGAGACCCTTTGATCATTTGACAGTTGTTTTTCTCAGGCAGTGCGGGCCATCCTCCCCCTCTCCTACATTCCTCCTCACACACATGCAGCTTATTCCAAGCAGATGTTAGCTAGTGCATCTGCCACTTTGATTCTCAAATGACTTTCAGAACCGTATCTGCTCTCTATGAGCTAGCCACCTTTGAGGCTTTCTTCATGTTCACTTCTTCCTACTGTATGTTTTCATCCTTGTCCACTTCCTACATCCCACACATCTCCATCTCGTCCTTTTGCTTTCCTTCTTTATCTTCCTGTCTTCTGTATCTCTTCTAAACTGCTGTCTTTTTTTCCACTCCCTATTTATTCTCATTTAAGAAAATGCTGAGCAAGAAGGCAGTTTAACATTTGGTATTTGTAGATAAGGACAGAGAGATTAAGTGATTTGCCCAAGGCCATGCAGAAATTCTATGGCAGAAAGGTGAATTGATTTTAGGTCGCTGTGACTCAACAGACTCATAAAAGAAGTCTTATTTGAAGGATATATTTTAAACATCAAATCAAAGTTTGAATCCAAATGAAAACAGCTCCAATTGCAGGGCTGCTTTTATCTGCAGTTTCATCTTAGCACTCTTAGGCTCAGAGGCTGTGTCTAGACTTCCCAGGTGGGGCATGCTGCAGTCCCTGTCTGACTCACAGGCCTGGCTTTTCTTTCCTTCGGTCTCATTTACAGCATGGCTGAGGTACACACCCAGCCCCACGAGCTGAGGGCTGCAATATCGATGTACACATATAGGGTGAGTGTCAAAGCTCATGTTGTCCAAGAACAGTCTCTGAAAAGTACAAAGTTCTCAATGATTTGGTCCCTGTTAATCCAATGATTGAAACACAATTTTTTTTTCCTTTTTTTTTAACAAAGAAATTATATTTTGAAACATAATTGTTCATTGGTGTTAGAAACAAACCACCAGTTTACCCACGGCTTCGTTGGTATGGCTTCTAGGCAGAGAGTAGGTGTTTGCTTGTATCAAATTTCTTAATGGAGTGATAAACAAAGTTGTTTACTTATACCCTTCAAACCAGAGTATAATGTTGCTTTCTGCTCTACTCCAAGCCGTAATGTCATTATCCTTGGCACAGAGCTACTAGATAATTTTGTCAGCCTGTCTGCAAAAATTAGCTCTGCAATAGCATTGAATTCTAAGGGCAAAGCCAGTGCTTTGGCGTGCCACAGGGTAGCTCTGTTTTGCAGCCACCAGAGAAAGTTCTCTTAGAAAAACAACAACAACACAAGTTTATGATTCACTTTCAGACTTTGTTCACCTAAATGACTTGTTTGTGCACTATGGAGGGAAAACAAGAGATTCCAGAAACTCGCACACACAGCATGTCCTTGTTTATGCCTTTTAATTATATAATAAATGCACACATAAATATGTAAGGGAAGGGCCACGTGATCATTCAGTGAGGCTTTTCAAGTTAACTGTCTTTTACACTGAAGAAGCACAGTCTGCTGTAAATGAGGATGTAGTATCTGAGTTTAGTTTCAAGCTGTGCAATGGAGGGAAATTGTGCAGTTTTTTGAGTATTGCTTTTATTTTTAAATCCTGAAATCTCTTCTGAACTGAAAGCATGACTACAAATGTGAGTTGTTCAGGGGAAAGGATAAGAAAGGTTAGGAATTCAAGACATTATTTTTTCCTCAGAGGCGTCTAGTTCAATGAAACTGTATAGCTTACCAATGTTTAAAAAGATAGTTTAAACATCTGTTTATCTCCAAATTCTTACCTACTATACAAAGACCTCAGGTTGCATCAAGGTGTCCTGTATACCCTTTTTAAGTTCAGATCAGTCTTTTGCTGTATTCATTCTCCCTCTGTCATATCTATATTCTCTTCCCTGCCATATGAGGTTTTAATGAGCAATATCCACTCACTCAAAGAGACTGGGTACAGGAAAAGATAATTGATGCAGAGAAGACTGAAATCCAGACTAGGAAATCAGAAACTTCGAGCCCTGCCAAACTGCAAATTCATTATGACACTTCCACGGAAAACAAAGGAATTTTGATTGGAAGAAGAACAATAGACTTTTCTTGGCAAAGTTCCAGCTGGAGATGGGTAAAGTTCACACAGTTATTTATATCATGGTAGCACCCAAAAGTTCCAAATCACAAAGGAAATTGTTTCCTATCCTCAAACACTGATAATCTGAGATGAAGTAAAGCTTTATAACATGTTGTTAAGGATGCATTAAGAGCTCTTCAGGGACTTTTACAGAAATAAAATATAAGTCAAAAAGAAGATGCTATTGAACATCAGTATAAGGAATAGTAGAAGTACAAATACACAGTTTTTATGGAAGCCTTTGCAGAAGCTGAGGGCACAAGCAGCAGCAGAAAATATGAGGCAAGGAAAAGAGTTCAGGTAGGACCTTGGGTAGACAGAGGAATACATCACTCCATTAAGTGGAGCAAGTAGCAGCTAGTTTCATCCCTTATCACAAAAAAAGAAAAAAAAGGGAGATAGTAAACAAGTAATAAAAATACTGAATTTTAATGAAGGGAGAGGAGCAGAGGCTGGAATAGAGGAATAAAAAGTTGCCAAATATACCTAATGAAATGCATTCAAGAATGCAGAAGACACAAAGCAAAGTGATTTCTTTACCTGTTAGAAAAGTCCTGAAGAACTCATAAGAAGCAGAAGACACTCCAAAAAAGTGAAAAAGGGAAAGAAAAGAGTTCACTGCTGAGAAGTGAAAGGAATTTTGAGGGAAATGGGTCAGTTACATTGCTTTAACATATCTGAAATATCAAAATACATTATTGAACAGCTTATTTGTACGGATTGAAAAATAATCAAGTGATAAATCACTATCAATTTGTCAGTAATGCATTAGTAAAATTTTCTTAACTGGGACAACTGGCCTATTGAATAAGGAAATAATTCAGAATTAATTTGAGAAGGCATTATACACGATTTATCTTGTCTTAAACTTCATACTACTCTACAAGGAGAAGACTGGGAAATGCGGCCTTTATTAAATCCATGTCATAAGATTGGTTCACACTGCTTGAGAAGAAAACAGGCTTTTAGGCAGTTACAAATTGTTTCCTAGCTAAACAATTGTCTGGAGGGTATAGAAATAGTGCCCTCTCTACATGTTCTGTTCTTAGTTACATCCAATATTTTTAAAGTGCTGCTTTGGGCAGGTGTCTGAGTTTCTTCTGTCATCATTTTTACTGTCTAGTAAAGTACTTCTAATGCATACGCTGTCTCACCTAATAAAAAAAAAAGGTCAGCTGCTTGAAAGGTCTGAAGAAAAAGATCATAGACAGGCACAGAGGGTCTTCTTCCAGATACTTTCACAGGCAGCTATTTTTCATCACTGGCTAGTGAAAACATAGACACTTAGGAGAATGACTTTTCTAAGCATCTAAACTGCAGATGTGTAAATCAGGAAAGCTGGATTCAATCCCTTGATAATGAAATTGAATACGCTTCTCGATTTCTTAGTTATTCTCAAAAGTGAAAGTTACAAAGCAGTTGGAGGAATAGAAGTTGAATGATCTAAATTAATTGCCAAAATTACTTCAAATTGCTAGATGATACGCGATAAATACAAGCGTACAGATTGCTCTGAGGAAACACAATTTGATTCTACAAATAAAATAAGAAATATGTTTAATTGCCATGCTACAAGTAGGAAAAAAAGTGAGTAATTAGTTGAATGTATTACTCCTGCAGAAAAAGACAGCCCTTATTCTGATTTTAATGACTGTAAGCATTTAATAACTACTTAGACAAATATCTTTCAGGCAGTGTTTGGGTATTTGCTGCTCCATAGGGGGATGCTAAAAGACTTGTTGAGATGATTTTGACTACATAACTCCTTTGATACAGTAAATACACTAGGAGAAATAGAGGATATTAATCAAAAGCTTTATTATTCACATTTGATAGATGGAATATCAAGCTATATAAACGGAAAATAACCTACACGTGGCAATGTAGAAAGTGCATGGCAACAAGCCAGGGATGGGATGCAAATCTGTTAAGCCATAGTCTAGAATTTAACCACAAAACCATCTTTTCTCTGGCCTTTGTATTCAATTTAGATGTATTCAAACATCTGAATGTTTATCCAAAGCCTTTCAGGAGTGATCTTCCCCTTCAGACTATATCCCTTTGCACAACAGGCCTGGCTCCCCCTCCGGAGGGAAGACCTAGCAAGTCCTGCCTCCTCTCTCACATCCACCATCTCATTTTCAACACTAGGCGAAGACTCTCACTGCCCTGCTGGGCCTGTCTGCCTCACAGGTCCCTGTGTCAGGATGGAGAAATCACTTTGCATTTTGGAAGGTGTTAGCCCTGAGGTGCATTTCAGGTTAGTCAGAAGGGTTGAGGGGACAGCTCGGGGCACTGGCGTGGGCAGGCAGAGACCCTGGCATTCAGAACATGCTCTGCTCATGTTACAAGAAGGCTCTGTGAGATTTAAAATCTGCATCTGTCAGAAACTTCCCGTTCAGACAAAAGCTACCCCAGTTATGTAAGAAGGTGTTAAATGTACATGGAAAAATGATGCTTTTCCAAGAAGCCAGGCAGTGATTACATTTTCTAAATCTGCAGTCATTTTCCAGTAAAAGATAAATAATCAAAGACAGCACTTTCTGTGAAAAAATAATAATGTTGAACTAAAGGAAGCAATTGCCATTTCAAATCAATAAAATGTAGTTCCTTGTATTTTCATGTTAAATAAAAACAAACACTTGCCCAAGGAAAGCAACAGCTAAGCTGTTTGTTTTTATATTCATTTGGATCCTCAGATCTCTTCCAGGCAGACTTGTGGATAAACAGGTTTGTTTACAAAAAATCTGCTCATTACTGCATCAGCTCTATCTATGGTGTCTTGGTTTCAGATGAAGCTGCTCTGAAGACATTTGTTTGCTTAAAATTAGGGGGTCCACAGCCTAACAGATAAAAGCGGGGAGCTGCACTGTCACAAGTGGGGTTCTTGAGTAATTCTTTCAAAGCTGTAGGCTCATATCAACCTGACAAAAAAAGTCAATAAACATTAAATATGTAAACCCTTTTTGTCTTTCTATTTCCTGTTGTGTTTGACGCTATTCCAAATGAAGGTTGCTAACATTGTTTACACAGGATTCCTGAGAAGTGGTGAAGACTACTTCCAAATAACACCCTGCCTCCCACCTGTTTTCAAAAAATTCATCTGTTCCGGGGTACACAATTCCTCTGTAATGCTGGCTTTCCTCTGTCTCACCTTTGTGTGAGACAGTGCTTAATTTAACTATTTTAATTAGTTTCTAGGACTGCATCCATCTCTGAGAACATGCTGCCCCAATGCTTCCAGGTAAATACTAAAACGTGTTTTGCATAACGATCCTGTATTTTTATTTCTGTCATCTCAATAAGGAAGTTAATTGGGTGGGAGGGGAGAGACTTGGCAGACAATAGTACACAGCCATCTTCACCCAACTGACAACTGTGTTAATAGGCTTTTGAAAAAATGTGTTACACATCACCAACTTGACATAGAACAGCTGTGTCCAGACAGAGAACACTAAAAAACACCACCTGGTAAATGATATATTCTTTATGGATAACAACTAGTCTTTGGAAGACCAGAGGCATCACTTTTTGGGCTTTGTTGAAGATTGACAGCCACCTATTGAATGAGAATGTACTTTTAAATTGGAAAGCATCTTATTCAACTAATGAATACCTTTATCCTCATGTACAGCACAGGAAGAATTAAAAGTCAGAGGGTGTTCTTCAGTTACTGCAGTTCTCTGCACTGCCAGTATAGTTTGGGGGGGATTGTTTTGGGGTAAGTTTTTCTTCAGTGGGCTTCTTTTTGCCCCATCTGATAAGCTAACATTTCCTTTTTGCAAGTGGACTAATGCAAATTATCCTTTCTCCATGGGACATAGGTCTTCAGTCTCAGTGACAAGGGACAAAATGGTCAAAATATTTCTGAAAAGGAATATGAAGTTGATCTGAAACACAAAGGGTCCGACGATTCCAATGAATGTCCTCTCTTCATGACAGGACGCATACAGATTTTAATTCAGGACAACTTGCTTTTGTAGACTTCAGTGAACAACCTTGATGCACAAAGAGATTAAGCTGAAACCCCATTTTATGAAACCAGCAGTCATGTGCTGACACTGCGCAGCAGCTAATCACAACCAAATGTCCTTTGGTTGTGCAGCCTACACAAAATTCTCTTTTCTTATGCATAATATGGATCCTATTATTATTCCCCTCTTTCCTCTTGCATTCATATTTCCTCAGACTAGGGCAGCACTATTATTATTTCCCCCTTTTGCCATTGTCGGTACAGTCTCTATTGTATTGACTGCCTGGAGTGTCTTTCTTCTTATGTTCCTTCAGCATGGGCTGCAAAGCAGCACACTGCTTGGGCTTTCTTTTCACTATTCATTTGTGAATTTGCATGCTTTGTAGTGCAAAATTTAATTGGAAAGCACTGTCCTTTTTTTAAATGGCAAGTGTAAAAGAAAATCCATTTTCAATGCACTAGTTCCCCTCTTTTTCAGAACCATGAGTGTTTTTCTAGTGACAGCACTTGGTCCATTAAGCAGCACATAAATGTTCTCCTATTTACTTCTCATTCTCAGAATGGAGCAAGGAAATAGTACTCAGAAGAATAATTTTTCTTCCTAGAACTCCAAGATTTGCCAGTTTCCCTAGGGCTACTTTTGTCTCTTGGGAATAAATATATTGCACATTATAGAGCCCACATCCTTAATAACTATAATTAGCAATTCTTTTAATTAATTTTCAAGTAAAATTATATTTATAAATATCCAGCTTGTAAAGGACAAGGCTGATGATGAACTTACATTAAAGTCATACTGCTAGCTAGTATATAACGTCACAATGAAGTCATCACAGGCCTTGAGAGTCTATTTCTGTGTTTGCATGTGAGAGAACGTAAAAATAGAACTCCTTTAAGATTTAAGTTTGCAAAGACACCCATTCCAGCACTTATACTGACTTTGCATTTTCTAGTAAAATATCGTGGCCTTCTCTTAGGATGTACTGTATTTTCTGGTCTACATTAAAAGGGCCTTTTTGTTTGTCTGCTGATTAAGAGAACTGTAGTGCATAAAGGCTCTAGGTAGCAAACACAGCCTGCCTTTCAAGGCAACCAGATTAATTTAGATCTAATAAAGACCAATCTGAGAGTGACTAGGCCTTATAACTTGCCTGTGTTGTACTGGAAAATAGCAAAAAATAGCGTGAGAAACGTGGTTTTATGTGGAAAACTGGGCATGCCCATAGATAATGGGATAATTCTCCACGTGGAGGCAAAAACTTTCTTTTGCTATAAATTAAGAACAAACAAATCGAAACTTTATTCTAACTACGTGTTGATGAGGTTAAGTACAATGACCACCTTTACTGTGCTGGGCATAATCAAGTTGTCATTATAAAGGAGTCAATTCTAAAGGAACTTTTGAATCTTTGAATCAAAGTATTAGGAATCTTTGTAAAGTATATAGGGGGATCTAGAAGGAGCTGCCTGGAGACGTGAGCCAGTCTGGAAACTTACTGCCAGATATGGAGATACACGCACAGAATCTCACCTGTGCCAGTGTGGATACCTGTGTGTTTGGGTGGTATGGGTTTGGAGAAGATACAATAGCAGTGTCTTCTTGATGGATACAACAGAGGTCTTCACTCCTGTGTTTTCTCCCCAGTGTGTGCTTGAGTCAAGGTCACACCAGATTCTGGCATCATCTCAGTTTTCAGAAGCCGGGCAAAAGAGGGAAAGGAACGGTGTACTGAAGGATGAGGAAGCTCATTATGTAGTTGAATAAACGGTGCTGAGTTGCTCATTTTCTGAGCTGCATGGAGGTTGAGGGCTTAGTTTTAGAGGTGGGCAGGTAGAAAGGAAGCTGATGACCCAAGGGCAAGTATCTGGTTGTGGATGAGAGAGTATAAGGAGAGATCATGATCCGAGACTTGTTGACAGCCTAGGTGTGGGCACAACCTGTGCAAAGAGATGAAGTTGCCACAGTAATCAGTTATCTTGCCCCAGACACTGCTCTCCGCAGCAGCACATTTTCCAACAGCTGTTCCCAACAACAGCCCCCACCCCGCTGCCACCGCTCCTAACACTGCTGGAATGGAGTCATGAGGCTTACCCAGATCATGGTTGGCAGGGCTCTATCACACAATATTAGGAAATTTCTCTTCTAGTTTATTAATGAAAATCTGGGATCTGTCATGTCTACTCAAGTGCACCAATACACATATGTATAAAAGTTGAGGTACATCCTCTTTCAATTCTATTTCCTTTCCAAAAATTACAAAACCTTTTTTTTTTTTTTGACTCTTGAACCTCACTCAGCACAGGTGACTGAAGGGGGTTTCCGAGTGGCATTGCTGCAACTGTCTCCTACCATTTGCAGTGTTCATTTTCCTGCTCTGCTCTGCTCCCTAGAGAAAAGACTGGATGCAGTATGGGTTGCTCATCAGCCAGGGGCCACACCACCGGACACAGCCACTTCTCCCCCATCTGTACTTGCCAGGCATACTCGGAAGCAAAGATCGTTCTTCCTGTGCAAACAAACCTGCAGGAGTAAACACCGTATCCTTGGCTCATCGTGCTGGTGAGTCACTCTTTGTTGATGGGTGGTGGTTTCAAGTGTGGGATTGTAGCAAGGAAACTGCTTTGTTTCTGCTTTGCTTTTATTCCATGAAAAGAAAATAACTACCATACTTAGCATTCTCAAAGCTCTGTACAAACTAATCTCTGCAACATTCCCATGAGGTAGGCAAGTATAATTAAACATATTTCAAAATATGTGGAAGCCAGGATATAAAAGGGTAAATCATCTGCTCAGTACCTAAAGGTAAGTAAGGATCTGAATCCAGAAGAAGTATCTTGTGTCAGAAAAATTGGTAATGGTCTAGACAAAAATTCTTCTTAAGGCCTTTCTCAATCACCCAGTTACAAAAAATATGACAATTAAAATACTAAGAGTAGTAAAGGCTGTGGATCCAACTGAAGCTTCAAAAACAATGCCTTCCCTCACATTAGGGGATGTTTGGGTCCAGAGCACAGAGCACAGTATAGAGCTCAGCTTTGTGTCTTGCTCTGATTTTACAGTAAGATGCTGTTAAAATTTACAAAGAACTAAATGTAAGGAAACTGCATCAAACAGCTTACAAATTTTTTCATTCTGCTCTTGCTTCATTTGTCACACTGGTTCTCACCCACCACCATCGTGCCTCACCTCTTGCCTCAGATCTCCTTCCCTGTTATTTCTTCCACTGTTAAAATTTTCTCTCAGCTACTTAACCTTTTCCCTTCCCTAAGAAACCCTTTCTCAACATCACCCACATCCTTTAAGTCACTTAACCAATCCCACATGTGCCTATTTGCTCCTCTCACCATGTTCCCACTAGGGAAACATCCAGCTTCTTCACTGCCTGAGGCATCACACGTCTCTCCCAGCCTTGCTGTTCACTCTGCAAGCAACTGACAGTACACAAGAATTTATCTGCCTGCTTGTAAGGGTATCTTTCCACTTGTATTCCTACAAATAAGATCAAATTGTCTAGGGAAATAAGGGGAAGGAGACTGTTAGTTTTGTCTGAAATTTTAATAAGAGGGAGTTGGAAAATACAAAGCAGACCATACTGCATCCTAGGACAAACTGGCGTGGCTTTACTTTTGCTAGGGAAAAAGCAAGTGAAGTTGACAAAAATAAACACTTGCCTATCTGGACCCATTTTAGATTAAAACTGATCATATCTGGTTTTGCAGCATGATTCTGCATAAGGATGTTATTCCATTTTAGAACCAGAGGAGATTGTTTTGACCTTACAACTATTTGTGCAATTTCGTTTATATATTTAATGCCAAAGCAGATTCATTTAAATTTAGTATATGTATGCACAGTAATCTTGAGAAATTGTAATACATAGGAAGCATAAGGAAACACCAAGCAAATGTTAAAAGCCATGTTAAGATTACACAGGATTTCACTGAATGTTTTGGAGTTTCTCCCTTTTGTTATACACTTAAGAATGACCACTTCATTCTTTAGCGGGCCAAAATACATTAGTTATCTTTACAAAAAGCATGTACATAAGTGCTTGCATGCATGATTCTGCATCTGCATCTACACATATGTTTTCTGTGTGGGGAGACAGATAGGCATGACATTTGTGGAAATTGTCCTGTTTTCAGAGTCTACATTGTTAGTATTGAATCACTCATTCTAGAAACCTCTCCTTCACAAATAGTGAAGTAATTTATCTTTCACTAAAGCTTTTTCAGCTTTCTCATTTAATTATGAAATTGAAACATCTCTCTTTCCACATATTTTCCTGGCAAGAAACATCTATTCACTAGTTCCCAGGCAAGCACCCTAAGCCTGAATCAACAAATGGGTTTGGAAGGAATGATTGCTAAGGAAAGGTCAGTGTATCTTTGACAGCTGGATTACTGTTTTATACCTAGCTGGGTGTGTTATCCACTGAATGACATAGCTTATTGCCAAAGCAGTAGTTTTTATTGGCATTAAATTTAATTTTCTTGAAACATTCCTAAGAAAAAACAAGATTCTGAGCTGTCATAATTTACACTATTTCAAGGAAACAATACTAATGATCTCCACTTTCACTGTTTTCCATGTTTTCTCTCTGTTCCATTAATCGTCTAATTAATGGTTTATTTGGCCTAGGTTTGTAAGGCCTTTGCAAATGGAAAACCAAACAGGTTGAAGAAAATACTTCCGAGAAGTTATAATGCAGAAGAAACTAACTTCACAACTCCATCTGTGAACAGTTTCTCACGAAGGAAACAAAATGACATTCCAAATGTGAAAATCTCAGACTTCAGATATATGTATCTGAACCTAAACTACAGACAACTGCTCTGGGAAGAGATCTACGTGTGGCTATGAATGGGTCACTGGGAATATCTTGAACACATCAGTCCAAAAACCCAACACACAGCTGAGCTGAGCTGCAGAGTGCCTGGTTATCAACACCATAGTGTAAGCCAGGGGGGATGTCCATGGCTCAGGCACCCGTGGCAGCAGAAACCAGCAATGCTGAGGGACAGAAGACTGAGACAGAGAAGAAAGTTACAGACAGAAGATGGTTAGACACACACAGGCCACACAGCTGCTGCCACAGTCAGTGGTCTGAATACAACCCACTGGTGCTCCAGTAACCTGAGGAACAACAGCAGCTTCCCTTTGAAGGAACCAGCATGGAGAGAGAAAGAAAGCAAAAGGAGAGGGTGGGGGATCGGGGAGAAGGGGATCAGGAATGCCACAGTGATAAGCAGAAAGACTGGAAAATTGGCGATGAACCAGCTGTGAGAGTGTGGAAGGGAAATGGGAGTGAGACTGCTTTTATTTAAGTAATTTAAAAAGTTTGAAAAAAAAAAAAAAAGGGACTGGCCAAGTTTCAAGGCATTATTTTAAGCCCACTCTCAGATGTAGGCTTGTAACGACTGAGACACAGACCCAGAGCGGCAGGGAACCTTAACTGTTTATTCAAAAGAAACGAGCTGGTTTTATACACTTCTTCAAGGCACAGTATTTCCTTACATGGCAATTCTCACTACGTGACCTATCCCATGTTGCCACATGGGCAACACGCTTTCTAAATGTCCTTCTGTGGGGTGATCACGCACTGTTCACCCGTCTGTCAGCTTCCGGCAGGCTCCTCTCCGTAGAGCTCTGCCGTGTGACACCTCCTCCCACCAGGGTCTAGGGGAGACAAGCCTGTTTGTGCTGCCATGTGCTCCTTTGTGCTGCCATGTGCTTCTGCAGGCACGTCCCACAGCCCGCAGCTCAGCTCCATCCCATCTCTTCTCACACAGGTTATTCAAATAGTTCAAAGTTTCTTGCTCTGCCTCCCAGGTCACTCCCTGGAACTGCACGCTGCTCCATTCAGAGGGCTGCTTTTTATTCTCCACATACCAAGTTTGTAGTAAACAGAAAAACCTTTTCCATAATAAGGTCTATTTGATTGCAACATATCAGGGACAGATAAGCGCCTACACAGATACTGCCATGCTCACAACGCTGTGGAAGCGTTAACTAATTGTGTTAAGTATTATTACCTCCATTTTGCACATGAGGGCAATGGGCAGAGAAAGGAAATACCACACCCAAGACGACAAAGTTCGAAGGGCTCAGAAGCGTTTTGACTGTACTACCTTTGCATTTTACAGATCTGTTTACTAAAAATACGGAACATTTTTATTTACAAAAGATGAGGATTAATAATTTACCTGGGCCATTAGACCCTTTGTACCTGGTGTACAGCAGCATGCATTGCAAGCGTTTGAACGTTTTACAGAGAATTGACAAAGTTGGAATTGGCATGTGATGCCTCAGGCCATGATGGAGCCATGCATGACCCCCAGCTGGCAAAGGCATAGACATGTTGGGGATACCTGCAGGGGGATGTTAGAGGCAGACAGAAAACTTGAGTTAAAGTGTGGTTCCTGTCCCAGGCAGCAATGGTGATTGCAGTCCATGTCACTCAGTGATCTGTAGCGTGGGAGGTTTAGATGGGCCTGTCTGCTGGGTAAAGAGGTTTATGAGTTTAAACATGCAGCACCCTTTTGCTTTCTTCTTTCACCTTTTTCCTGAAATGCATGCAGAAGCCAGTAAAAGCACCTATTTCCAGTTACCTGTGTTAAAAATGCACTTGCACTGTGCATCTACTCTATTGAACAAATTGCTTTACCACGTGCTTCTCCATCAAATAAGTTGCATCTTAGATCAAAAGAACAGGGTTGTCTTCTGTTTTCTAATTCATCTGGTTTGCTCAGGCATTTGCTTTCCTGAAGTCTTAAAGGACTTCAATAGTGTAAATGATTTGTATATTATTCATTCAAGAGGCCAATGCATTTTAGTCAAGCAAGCACTTCTAACGTATATGTATGTGTGCATATGTGCAACAAATGACCCTGCAAAGGACATTTTTATTATGGAAAGTAAAACTCTAGCCTTTTTCTTCATTACATCCTTTTTTCATCATATTGGAAGCCTGACTTCAGTAAATGTTTAGCTAATTCTCTTCAGAAATTCCAGCTTCCTACAGCCTGAAATTTGCCACCTCACCTGAATTCAGCTCCTCCAAATCTGTCTGTTTTAAGTCATTCCTAAATCCTAGGTGCTTTCTAAAATCAATAGCTTTTAATAGACCTTCCTGAATATTCAAGGCTATGTTCTTTGCTCTCTAAACGGCAAAGAACAGATGCCGCAGAAATTATTATATTGCATCTGGGCATTTTCATCAGGCTCATTTCTTCTGTATTCTCTATGTAATTTTTTTCTTTCTTCCTGTTTATTTCTAAAGCTTATAAACATAGAGGTGAATGCTGACCCTTTGTGTTCTAGCTTTAGTAAACTAGCACTGGCAATGTAATGAATCTATCCTGTGATGAGCCCCATATGATGATAATGAGATAATCATTCACATCATTATTTATGAATCACAAAATGGAAAGAGGTCCTAGTGTGAAGTGAAAGAAAATGGGTGGGAAGCAAAGCAAACATCTTCCAGGCTCCAAAGTGTCTCCCAGCTCTGACTTTGAAGATGCACATGAGACTGTACCTAACCTTTAGTAATGGCCCTTCTGCAGCAGCACTTGTCTGACAGGTCTCCATACTTCACCCTACACAGTAAATAGTGAGTTTGTGACTACAACTTACAAACATGTTGTGAGCTGCTGTGGGATTCCGGAGCTCTGAGCAGACCAGCCTCAGATGGAAGTGAAGTTCATACTGTGCTTTGGAAATTATAGGTGCTGGCTAGTACTAAGTTTAGGAGGCTGGTTCTCATGGGAGGTTTTCTCCGATGTTTACGTGTCTGCACATGCACACAAAGGGCCCCTCTCACTATAAAATCAGATTATTACTGGTTACAAACCAGCAATTCACAAGTGGACCTCGATGAATACAAGATGAAGTAAATGTTTGTTTGCAGATTGTGATCAGATGAAAAAAAAAAAAAGGAGCACAAAATTGCTACCTGAATCTTTACAAAATGTCAAAAAACATCTACACTAAGAAAATTGTGGTGCATGACAGCCTCTGATGATAGACTGCCACAGTCACCTGAACTTTTTAGTTCTACAGACTATTTCAGTGGAAATAATGGAAATGTGTTCATGTTCATAATACTTTTGCCCTATGCTTGATTTTTTAAACCTAATTCCTAGTGGCAGGAAATACACCTCATAAAATAAAAATAAAATAATGTAATTAATTTCTCTCTTATTATAAAGCAAAATTTATTGAAGTAATGATATCTTTTCCATCAGATACCCCTAATTACTTAATGTTCTATATTGCAAAAAGGATATCCAGCCCCTTTACCAGGTTTCTGCTCATGATTTCCCAGTGAATATGAGAACATGTAAATCTCAGCTGTTCAGTGTATGTGAGAAGTGAGTAAATTCTCTAACACACAGACAGAGAAGTCACTCTGATTTTAACAAGCTATGTATGTGATGGAAGGATGTTGTCGGAAAACAATGACATTCTTAAGCCTTGGCAACAGCATATTGATGTCCTGTACTTGTCACACATGCTCTCTTTTGAAGATGACAGTCTCCTCTCATCCTGGAAGAAAGTGGTCTTGAATCCAGGGGATTTATATGCAAAAGGAAAAACATGTTAGCTTTTCGTTTTTCCACCTACATATGTAGATATTTTAGTGGACTTGCATTGATCTTTGTGCAAATGTTTGCCTTCCACAAGAAGCTAATTAACTGAGTAATCATTGCTCAAGAAAGTGATCTGATCGTAATAAAGAGACATGGTGTTACAGAAAAGCATTAATGAAGCTGTACAAAAGTTTAAAAATTAATGGACAAGTGACAATAGATTTGGCTCCTAATTTTGACTTTTCAATTCAAGCAGATCAGATAAAAGTCAATTGCAGGCCCTTTTTAAAAAAAGTCAGTATTTTCTTGAAATACTTGAACAGCTTGAACATACTATAGTTTCTGTTCTACATCTCAGCAAACAGTTTAACTTTGAGCAAAAATTATTTCCTGTTCTCAGGTAAGGTGGCTCAGGAGAGTATGTGAAAACAGAAGTTAACCAAGATTTAGGTGATTATGGAGAATGCAGGTGTCCTTGCACATAACATAAACATAAACCCATGAAGAAATACAATGAATAAACCATATTATGAGTCTCTACAAATGGTGTACATGCTGCAATTACCGCTAGATTTTTTCACCTGAACTATTAATATAATTTAACTCACTCAAATTCGTCCATTTTCATGCACAGATTAGCAATGTCAAATGTCCTTTTCATTTCAGAGAGGTTTGGTCCAGACAAATCTATCCTAATATAGAATCAGGTTTTCAATACTGAGGCAACCTTTATCGAATTGGCCACTTTTCAGAGAACAGCTTCAGTTCCAGCATTCACAGAGATTTAAAACATAAAACAAGAACCCTTCAAGTCTCTTGAATGTATATTTCAAGGCTTGGGCTGAAGGTTCCCAACCTCTTGTGTAACAGACGATCTCAAGTGAGGAAAAGGCTGGAAACAAATGCAATTAGCATTTGCTATTCAGATGGAAGGGTAGCTAAGTGAATGCAGCTTGTGGATGCTGAATTCCTGAGGAGCAGCAGAGAGAGCACAGGACTCTGAGGCCACAGAAGGAAATTAATTCATCTGCTTTATTTGAGGATACTTGCAAATAAGAGAAGAAAAAATCCACGCAGCAGACCACCGTAGCCCAGCAAAACAAGACCTACTAAATATAATGCAAGAATCCAGATAAATAACAGCCATAAGAAATGAAGGATTACTATAAAATATGCAAGACATTATCCTGCTGCAGGTATTCTCCTGTTCCCACATGTCTGCTGCATACCATAGCTACAAAATATGTCTCTCTATTTCCATGAACCCACTCATAAAGGTTTTTGCTTGGCTGATTTTTCAAGTTAATGATAGTCAAGGCACTTGGGAGAAAGATTAATGTCAGTGATGCACAGGTTCAGCAAATTGTCAAAGAGTTCTGCTGTGCAATTAATCATCTTTTCTCCATTACAATTTGTAAGTGCCAAGCATATACACAAAACCATTTTTATAATATAGTTATCATGGGTACGTAAGTAGTATATGAATCATGCGTAAAAAAAAATACAAAGAGTGCTAGCTACCACATGGATTTGTAAATCCTTCTCTGCGTGAGACAGGCCCCCAAAAATTGTGGAGGCTGTCGCATTTAAGAGTCATCATTTTTATGATACTACTTTAGGCAGATCTGCATTTCTGTTATATCTGTGCTTCCCAGGCAGCTTCATCTAGAATTATGTACATTAGGTTTTTAGGGTTTTTTAGAGGGAAGCCATTCCTAGTTAAAAGGAAAAAAGCCAAGATCAAACAAAAAAAGGGAATCACCTGGAGTCCTTTATTTATTATTTTTTAAATAAAAGTAGAACTGCAGAAAGAATCTATATAGAATGAAAAATTGATGATGCCTATTAGGCCATTAACAGCAATTCTACTCAATCTTCTCCAGGTCACCTAGCCAGCATGCTGTCTTCAGGATCAAGCAAGGAGGTTATCTTCACTTCTCTAGGCTAGGGCTACTGTATTGCCAGGAGCAGGCCTGAAAGATTCCTTGATACAGAAGGAGCTGGGCGTGACTTTGCTTCAGTGGTTTCTGTGAGATACTTCAGCAACTCAAACTTGTTCTTTGAGAACCAAAAGAAGCTTTCCTCCTCTTTTAGGGAGAGGTAGTCTTACAGTTCAAGCCCCAAAAGTAGACTTCTGAGTGATGTAGATTCTAGGGTCAGCCTAAGCTACCTGCCTGCCTCTGTTCCACCCTCTTTTAAACATCCTGAGAGACAAGCTCCTCATTGCTCTACATCAGTATAGGCTCAGAATGTGGTTTCCTATGAACTATATTAATAAGTAAAACTGTAGACTGGATATCCCAACAGTCACAGAGGAATTCCAGGGGAAGCAGACTCGTCTCCAGAAGTGTTGGTGTTGGGAATGCTATCATCTTACTCTCTCCCATCAGTTTCCCTCTCTAAGGGATCTTGTGAGAACTATGTTCATTTTAGAAGTCACACCCTCAATAACCTGTTGCAATTCTTACATGCAGTTTCTTTTTTGGAACTCAAGAGAAAATATCCGGATTATTAGTGTTTATTATGCCAATAACTTTTGGACGTCAGTTTTATAATGTGTATACGACAACATTCCACTCAGATCAAAGAAAACAAACTGCTCTAATTGGGTTTTGAGATCAAATACTCCAAGCTTTACATTCACTGAGCTACATGTGGCTTAAATTATCTATATTGTACAATCCTGGACTGCATATTTTGTGCTCTACAGTAAATAGAGAACATGTGGTTTGGAATGTGTCTACCATATGGGTTAGTGCTCATAGTAACCAGCAAGATCACTGAAATGCACCGTCAAGAGCCTAATAAAAATTGATTGCGATTCCCAGACTCAGACCCGATGTGGACGGACAACATTCATTGGGGTCTGTGGGGGCTAAAAGCAATGTTGAGCCTTTTATGTGAGGCTTCAAACACGAGGTAGACAAAGAATCGACATAGCACGGGGCAAATTCTTGCCTCTCTCATTAATGTATTAAATTACTCTGAATTACATGAGCAGAACAGGTATCAGAATATATGCATGCATGGATATTTAGACTGCAGAATTCCATGCCTCTTTGCTTTAGCCTTTTTTTTGTACAAAAAATTGAGTGTTCACACCTAGATATAGGTGGAGTTTATATTAATGCCAATATAATAAATTGACAAGCCCCACTTCTGAAGGCTATGAAAATTTTTGTTGATTTTAGTGGATAAATAGAGACCAAAAATTATTTTCTTCTGTTACACCGAATTTTTTGAAACATATTTCAGGAAGATACAAAGAGATCATCTTGAAGGAACATGAGTACCAAAAGATGTTTGAACTGCCTAAATAGATAAGCATTCCTATTTCAATTTTCTTTTTTTTTTTTTTAGATATTTCTGTTCCTCCAGAAACATATCAATTTGGCCACAGATTTGCAAAGTCATTTTGAAATCCTCCAAATGAGTGATATTTCAAATATTACAGGAAATTGTTGATTACTAAAGTAAGGCAGAATGTAAAGCCTGGCACAGAGGGAATATATGAATGCATTTAACCAGTTTTCTCACTTTCCAACACTTCTGGCACCAATAAACCTGAAGGCACACTTGCTAGAGAGCTGTCACTAACTTGTCTCACAGTAACAACCTTCACAGCTGACTACAGTGAAATCTTTTGTCAAAGCTTCCACTGACATGTGTTTCTTGATGCTGCGCTGTTTAGAAAAAAGTGTAACTGCAACAGAAAGACTTGGGATGTTTCTGAAGAGGGAGCACAGAGGGGATGCACAGCTGTAACTGGACATCTGCTAGTACAGCAGGGTAACACTAATGTGAGAGATGAATTCCTCATTTTCTCACGGTGCATTATGCAGGAATTAACTGTACAACCAGCAATGCAAGAAGATAAAATATCATAGGTCATGTTATCCGTTCTGTGACATTAAAACTAAAAAAAAACCCAAAAGCAAACAAAAATCCACAAAAACAAATAAAGGCCAGAAAATTGGTGATATCTTTCCTGGAAATTGCTTATTTTTCATGTATTCTTATTTCTGAGCTAGCAAAAACCTGGCAAATAGCAATTTTCCAGTACTTTCTGCAATTTGAGCTGGAGGAAGATATTATGTAGGAGGTTGGCATGTTTAAAAGAACTGCAGATACACTCACCAGCAAGCAGGCTTGATTTTTCAGAATGATCACTCCCAATATCCACTGGTTTCAGTAGTGATGGAGGTGAAATATCTGAGTATCCTACAAACAGCTGAACACTTTGTGCCTTTGGACCTGAACTGAGACAGCACTTCAGCATTCCAGCAGAGCCTAAGGGATTCACTGGAGAGAAGAGAACTGACCAAAGCAAATCCTCAACCACTTTCAAAGGATGTGTGCTTGGCTGCAGTGTTAGTGCTGATGGCTTGCCCCCTCAGCTGACAAGACTCAGATAAATCACCCTTTCAAGCCATGTGGACACACAAGAGTCAATAAAGGACTTCAGGATGGAAAGACAACTACAACGGCAGTTGTTTTCTGTGACTGTGTTGGTGGTGCCAAGTGGGGAAATCCACAACACTAAAATCAAATGGCATGGGCTGACTTGTGCCCTCACTGTGTAAGGCTCTTGCTCTGCATATCACACTGACTTCCCCCACACAGCACAGGAACTGGCCCAGCATCCCTTCTGGCTCTTGAGCGGTGTCTTTGGGACCCTAAGGCATAAATGTTATTCTAAATGTGTCTGTTAGTTCCAAGGTTTCTAAAATGGTGTGAGGGCTCTGCTGCAGCCTGCAGGATGGCTGGAGCTGGTAGCTCTTATTTGACTCATGGTGTTGACTCAGGGTGTGATAGGAGAGCATATAGTTGCTAGAGACTTCTGTGGTGGTGTTGAGGGACAGACTGATCCATAAAGTTTGGTTTTGAGCAGTCCTAGAAGCACACTGTGACTATTGCCTTGGGACAGTTATCTGGAATGGTCCAAACCAGGTGAGCTGACACTTAAGCTACCTGAATGCTCACAAGGCCTGTGCTTCAGAACACTGCTTCACCTGCTTTAATTCTGTAAATTTACTTCATTCAGTAAAGAGCTGAACTATACCCCAAGTACCATTTAATGACTATAATACTAAGTGAGGAGGGCAGAAGGACTCTTCAGTGGCAGGCAGGTGGAGGCATTTGTATCTCAAGAATGCAAGCAGACAGATATGGCTAAATGATGTAGCCTTTTTTCTGCCATTTGCTCACAAGGGATTTATTCTGTCTCTGGAAACGCTTACGTTAATGCATTCCTCTGTAATTCATCATTGTATGTATTTTCCATACTTTCTCGCCTATTTTATTTTGTTACCAAAGGTTACTTACATGGAAACAGAAATATTTTGAGGGTTTCTATTTAAATTTTTCTTTTTTCTTACGTCAGTTTTTTTGCTTTAACTCTGACTCTTTGGTTATCCAAGCTGGATTGCTTCTGAGCAAGAGCATTCCTCACAGACAACTGTCCAACAAAGAACAGGATAGCTCAGCTGTGACACGGATGCTTACAGAGGAGAAGCTGAATGCTTGGCACAGCAGCATCAATCCCCCTACCTGCTTGGCATTTCCCGCATGTGTCCGAAGCCTTAGAGCTCAAGGAGCACTTGAAATTCAGGAGAATTTGTCCAACTAATTTCAGCAAGTATGGACTTACAAGACAGTCCAGACACATTTGGGAGTCCTTTATTTCTTCTCCCTTCTGCTGCAGCTGTAGAGAAGCCAAAGCAATATGTAGTCAGGTGGGGGATGTGGGGGGAAGGAGATGAGAGAGAGAATCCACATGTGTATCTGCATTTACCTGGTTCTGCTCTCTAGTGAGTTAATTTTGTTTTGCAATATTCGGCTTTTCCAGCCTTGTTCCCCTGCTCAGGTAGAACTGCACCTACTCCTTGTTTCTCTTGTCCTTTAGCAAAAGACAAGAGGAATGGTAATGGTCTTTTCCTGATACCTGCCACTTAGCTTGTATTGTATTACAACCCCCTATTAATACATTCATCAACTTTTCTTTGCCCTTTTCTACAGGGAAGATTGAAAAGCAAGAAGTGTGCTAGGTCAAATGCAGTGGGGAGCAAGCAGCAGTGCAGATATGGATGGCATCCAGGAAAGCTGCGGGAGTCACACTCAGACCCCCTGCCTACCGTATGCGTCAAAGCTGCTGCAGCATATAAATTCAAGGCAACCGTGTGCAGCTCCTACTGCCTGCTATCCAGAGCTGCCTGCTGTAGGTCACTCTTGTCTATAATTCTAGGCTGGGCTTCATACAGCAAGGTTTCCTACAAAATTCCTCTGAATTTTTACTGGCGTTGAATTTGTCTTAACTTCTATAAAAGATAAAACACAATAAGGCTCCCTTTCTTTTCTCCAGTTTATCTTTTCGTTTTATTGCTTTATTTCTTCTAAAAGCGAAGAAATGAAAACACCCCTTAGCTTGATTTGTTGCAAAGAAAACAACATTTTATCAGGTTTTTTTATTTTTCTGTTAGCTAAAGTTTAAGTGTCTCTATAAATGTTTTCAATAGTAATTTTTTAATTAAACTTTTTTTTTTTTTTTACTTGTAGAGGCTTACTGGGGACAAGTAAGGAATGGTTGTGTAACACATGAGTGCTAATTTAGAGAGAACTGTATGTCCTGTTTTTCTCAACTTTTGATGGACCAAGATTGCTGAAGGTTATGGCCCTCTCACATGGCATAAAAACTCCACTGCCTTTTGTAACACAAATTTCTACCAGCAGTTTATTTCAGGAACTCTGAAGCATGGGAATGCTTCAGTGAATCCTGCTACCTTTGTAGCCAAATGGCTTATAAAAGCTTAGTTTTAGCTGTCTATAAGATCCCTTTACAGTCAAGGAAAAAAAAAAAAAAAAGCATGTCCAAAGTAAAATTCACCCACCTATCAACTACAGAAATAGAAGAATGGCTGCTAGACTATAAACAAACCTTTTAGTTGGCTAAAAGAGACTGATCACTTTATAGAAATTGGGCAATGTAGCAATTTTGAAAACAAAGACTGGGAAAAAGAAGGTTGTTTACTGAAGAAAGGCCTTGATTTAAAACAGTTGCACAGGATCTGACTGCAGCTTTTAGATTCATGCATATACATTTCATTAGAAATAAGTGATTTTGTAGGAAGAAGGAGTTCCAGGAAAGTGATATGTACAGGAGTCCCATGAAGCTCTCTTGTATTCCTGAGATATTTGATTACACACAGAGTAATTCCTCCTCAAATGTCCCTCGTCTTCTGTTTCCTCTCACAAGGTAACAGTCCTAAACAGGATCATGGCTGTTGTGAAGGTAGGAAGATTGACATGGAATGTTTCATGCAGCACTCATCCTGAGATTTGGAGGTCATACCAGATGATCAGTTTTCCCTGTGTGTCCCTATTGGAAACATTTCAGAATTTCTAGAGCAGTTAATTGATCCCATGAGCAGGACAAACAGACCAAGAGAGACTTTCCACAAAGTAAAAGGCTGTGCAGCAAGTGCAAGGGTTTGTTTACTGTTGTTGTCATTGACTTGTTGTCCATCTGGTTTTGACCCTACCTTCCTTCATACTCTTCCCTCTCCAATCTTCCCACAGATATTGGCTCGCTGACTGTACAGATTTGTGCCTGGCCCTGAGCTCTGTGGTGAGAAGACACCTCTGTGCCACATTCCGGCCCTTGCCGTATCTGTTCTGTCTGTGCTGTATCTTTCTATCCCTTTGTGCAGGGAAGTGTGAAGTAGAAATGACAAATGATGCTTCAGGAAAAACTCAGCACCCAAAAATGTGCCTGATTGTGTGTACTCAGTCTGGAGTTAATTCTTTAGCTACTCTTGCCTGTCCCACCATGGTGTCTTCTGACCTCAGAAGCCCCCAACATACTGAAGTATTGTTAAACCCAGACCTAACCAGCAGCAATATGAGCTGTTCAAGAAATGCTGTGGGATCAACCTCATTCACAAAACTTTTTTTCACGTACCACTTAAGCATAAAGGGACAGTGTCTTTAAATACCAGCTAGTGAATATTCTAGAGTCAAATAAACAGAAATTGCCAAAAGAAATTGTATAAATGGTATGTACTTTAATATTTGAATGTTAATGGTTTCATTTCTTGTAGAAGAATTGAGTATGCAGATTTGATTTATTGTTAGCTCAGCTCAATAGTATTGATTTAGGCATTGAGCATGATATGTGCCACTGCAGTTATTGTTTCGTTGAAATCATTTGTTTTGATGTATATACATTGATTACATTTTTACTGTTTTAATGATACCAGTCATTATGGTACTGGCACAACACATGCAAGCACAATATACTGGTCTTTATTTCCTGAGCCAGTGATATGTCATGGGTCAGGGTTATCAGATGCTGTGCTTCTTGCTGTTCTCTACCCTGAAAGTCAGAAGTCAGCATCCACTCTTACACCAAATTCTTACTATTTTTGGAAATCAAATGGGAATCACACACTCATTACTACCTGATGATACAGCCAGTTAATACAACCTGCTAGAGCAGGGAAAACAACTTCTGAGTATCAAATAAGACAATGTTCTCACCCTCTTGCAGGACACATCAGGTAAATAACACTTCAAAATCCAAGGTCTTCTCTGGTGTTTTTCTGAAAAGGTTCCCCTCTCCGCCCTGACTATTGCCAGGGAATCTGTCCCCTGAATCTGCACATGTTGGTTATTCATGTCCCTTTGTCTTCTCAGAAGCTGGGAGGGAAATGTGATTTTTATAGGCACTTGCACAGCGTTCTGGACAGTAACAACAAAAAAATTGTCAGCTTTGGTATCTTTCCATTGTCCTCTCGTTATCATATCTATGAAATGAGAATAAACAGCATATGCCCACATTTTTGGGACAAGTGAGAGAGGTATTATCTTAACAGATTGCCAGTTACTCTGTGTTTGACAACTGGTATTGTCTGAACATGACCCAGAACTATTAGTTTTAGCATGAAGGGCAACAGGCTTGGCCAGATATTCCTTGTCTTCTGATTTCCTCACATCACCAGCTTTTGCAGCCACTTTCCTCACAAGATGGGTAATCATCAGATACTTTTTCTTCTGAGGTAAGTCTCTGAACTGATGATCTTTGTGATATTGTGTGTCTGGCTTTCAGGCAATTAGCTATGTCTTTTCCTTATTTAGATCAAGAGTTCAAAGTTTGCTTTGGATTTGCTGTTTTTTTCTTGGCAAAATTTCAGGTTTTTTCAAAACAGAATCGCTTCCTCTTGGTGGTATTATGCACCTGCCCTCAAATTTATTGCAAGCAGGTATTTGTCCTTGTTTTCTGACGCTCTGTGTGTTTTTATCAGCTGCACCTTAACTGTTCTTAAGCACTTTCACTTTAAGGAATACAATCTTCACTGCAAACCTTCACTTCTAACTGTTCTGAACAACATCGTGTCCATTTCTTGCAGGGAATGCTTTGCTTTGATCTTATTGCCAGTTCTACTGCTTTTAATTTGATCTGTAATTATTCCTTATAATACCTCTTTCAGTTCATGTGTCTCAGCTTTAATATAAGAGTGATTAAGCACTCAGTGATCCTGCTTGGCAGCCACCTTCTAGTAAAGAAACATACCATGCCCTGACGACAGTTTTACAGGAGTCCAAGTGCTCTTAAATTCTACAATGATTTTAGGAAGATATATCCTTCTTTGTGTTCTCAGGGTCTGAGGTAGAGCTCACCACTGTGCTAGCCCACAACAAATACCCATGTGAAACACTTCTGGGCTTTGTAACTGTGCTTGCTTTGCAGTGCAACCACTTTTTTCTTGATCTGCTTTTGTTAGTTTGTTTTTAAACACAAAGGAATGGTTGTGTAACACATGAGTGCTAATTTAGAGAGAACTGTATGTCCTGTTTTTCTCAACTTTTGATGGACCAAGATTGCTGAAGGTTATGGCCCTCTCACATGGCATAAAAACTCCACTGCCTTTTGTAACACTATTAAATGCTATAGATGTAATATAGTAATGAATTGAATTAATTATAGTTTGCTGACTTTGTCAGAGCATGTGTCTAGCGTTGTAGTTAATACTTTACTTTCTACACAGAATAAATGTTTGTAAGTTACAAATGGGAATTGAATTTACGCAGCTTTTAGAAGGCAAAAAGGTGTAATTTAGAGACAAAACTGATTCTTATTTCTTGCTTTTTTTCTCTGGAAAGTGTTTCATCTTTCAAAAAGAGAGAGAAACAGACTTTAAGTGTGTTTTCCCTTTCAAGATTTGACAAAATATAAAATTATTTTACTTTAAATTATAAATCAGAAACACATTTCAATCAAAAATCTATCTATGCAAAACATAAATATTTTTACGCAGAGCTATGCTGCATCTATAGATAAGGATATTAATATGCATGCATATATTTTAAGAAATCATTTTGTATTTATAATCATTCTAAGGCAGATCTCACTGGATTCCCATTGACTTTATACTCTTTACAGCGAAATAATTTTTCCAGAAGCTGCAAATCTTTTTGTAAACATTTTTAAACATGGTCAAAGGAAAAAGCTACACATTCTAACTTTGACACATCTTCTTTTTTTTTTTTTCCACATCAGCTGCAGCCATTAATTCCCTCTGTTGATAAACCCTTTTTTCAAACATGTCCAATGGAAATTAAAACAGACACTTATTTCAATAAATGAAATAGGTTTATGAGAGTGTGATAGGTCAAGATAAATAGATCTTAACAAGAAATACTACTCGATTAATGGCCTCTGTTCTCATAGATGAGCTCCATGTTTGCCTCTCAGCAATCAAGAAAAATTAATCACCTCTTATACATTCTAGACATTTCTATTTGTTCTTTTCAGAGGAAGACAAGTCAGCATTTATTGTTATTGAATTGTTTCATTGGTGCTGAATATTTCCCTCTGCGAAGACTGTACAGTGGGAGAGTTGCAAGCCCAGCAATAAGCAGTTGCACCTGGTGCTTTGCCAAAACTCTTTGTTACCTTTATTCTTGGACCCAAGGACAACAGACACTGTGCTTTTGTGGGGCTTCTCTCTATCATCCCTCTCCATAGCCAGATGATCTCCTCTACATAAGGTAGAATCCTTTCCCACACCCTGCTGTGCTCAGGGGACACGAGTATGTATGTACTCTTGACTCAAAGACATGGTGGGCTTTACAGGTTGCAGCACTTACGGAAGAGGGAAGCTACATCCCAAAGGACAAATACAGGTTTCAGTCTCTTGTTACAGAAAGCAAAACACTGAAACTCAGAATCAGAGGCCACTTCAGCAACAGAGAAGAGACCACTGAGAGGGGATCTGATCACTGCATTCAAATATCTTAAGGGCAGGTGTAAAGAGGATGTGGCCAGACTTCTTTCAGTGGTGCCCAGAGACAGGACAAGGGGCAACCGACACAAACTGAAACACAGAAAGTTCCGTCTGAAGATGAGGAAAAACTTCTTTACTATGAGGAAGGCAGAGCACTGGAACAGGCTGCTCAGAGAGGTTGTGGAGTCTCCCTCTTTGGAGATATTCAAGAACTCACATGGACATGATCCTCTGCAACTGCTCTAGGTGGGCCCACTCCAGCAATGGGTGTTGGACTGAGTGCCACTAGAGGTCCCTTCCTCTATCATTCTGTGATTCTGTGTGTAATTGGTGAAATGCTAGAACACACATTATTTTTTTTAAGAGGCAATTAGATGGTAACTGCTGTGCTTCAAGGCCATCTCTTTGTTGTGTGTTCGTATGGCTCTCAGCACAGCAAAGTCCCATAAAAAGAGCCTGTAAATGTACAGTCTGCTGTGATAGACAGGTAATTTTTCTCTCAATGACAAGAGCCTGAATTGTCCCATTGGTCTTCCTCTGAGTAAATACATAGATAATGTGCTGCTCCAGCCTTTCAGAGGTATGGTGTCAAGAATAGTTAGCACTTGAGAAAGGATTCCAGAATGTCCAAGAGGAAAAAGAAGTGTGTTAAAGGAGACACACAGGCCAATTAAAAGAGCAGGTAAAGATCATGTCTCGTTGGTCTTGGTTTTTACAAGCTTCATGTAAGAGCAGGTATGATGACCACAGAGTTAGCACAGTATTGTAAAATAGAGGCACATGTGTAAATGTTTCCTGAGAAGAGCTCACAGACCCAGCACTGGCTGATGCCAAGAGGAATCCTCAGTTAATCTTTAAATTTTACTTTTGCAGTAGCTGACTGGAAATCTCATATCCATCTCTTTGGTGAACATCCATCAAGTGTGGATATGTCTATTATTTTGACTAGGTTTTCCCTTCATGAAAGTTTGTCTCCTATTCTACCTTCAGCTTTTTTAGAAGCTTTATAAAACATATCTTCTCTTCCAATGGAAAATAAGGGAATTCCAGTTCCCTTTCACAACTTTTGTGCTTCTGCAATAGTTTTGTCCCAGACTCTTGCACCTCACCTTCCCATTCATGGCTTGTTGTTAAGTGCCGCAGAGGAGCCTATTCACCTATTTTCAATCCTAATGCAAAGCTTGTTCCCTACGTTTTTACAACCTTCCTTCTTTCCACATTAGATTCAGGTTCCTTGCTTCTGTCTTTGAGGTCATATAATTCTGTCCTGTGGCCAACCTGGTTTTCATTTTTTTCTCCTTTCCCGCTTTTTCACTTTCTTAGTCTCCTTCCAATCTGCTCTTCAGCTCGTTCATGTTATTTTCTCACGTGTTACAAATTATTTAAAATTTAGACAGATAGGAATTTTGTCTTCCTACAGTTTTAAACTGCTATTTACAGATGGAGATATAAGAAACGTAAGTATTTATTACTTATTACTGTTCATCACCTACATAACCAAGGTTATCTCTGTTAGCAATACCAGTAAGTCTTGTTCCTCTTCCAAGCAGCAAATAAATCTAGATCATAAAAAATTTTTTGTTCTACAAGCCTTGCAAATTTTAACTTCTGAATTTGTCCTACAGTGACACCCTACATTTTGCTATCAGCTTTGCCAAGTTGAAACTGTAATTGCATTCATATACAACCTGAATCAAGTTTCACTTTTCATGAATATTTTTATGTTCTAAAGTCATCCAAAGAATATGACTTTTCTGAGCAACCCAGCTACAGGTATCTTTCAAGTGATCCTTAATAGTTATTCAAGTAAAAATTCCTAATTCCTTTTTTACAGTCGCTGTCTAATGGCAGTGAATTAAATTTAAAATGGAGATGGATATGGGAAACAGCTACTTCTGTTTAAAAAGACAGTAATTACCTTGTTTGCAATGGCTGGTTTTAGAAAAGAAGTTTTTCCCAAGTTCAAGCTAGTCTCTCAGAGAAAGTGAGTATGTAGACATTTTTCAGTTAAAAACATTTTTTTACCTTTTTATATATGTGCATAAACAGGCAAGTTTGAGGTGAGTTTACATTGCACCTGCAAGCCTTCTTCTGAAACGTATGGACCCAGTCTGGGATTGCCTAACAACAAGAGAAATAGTCTTGCAGTTAAAATGACATCCCTAGCATTTCACTAGCTTTCTTTCTAAATCTGTATTTGGTTAATACCTATGCCCTCTTGAAACTGGCAGAGAGCTTTCTGAGTGGGCATAGTGCCACCCCAACAGATGGTCACAGGCAAAAGCATGCCAGAGAACCAGTATGTGCCTCATGTCTGAGTATTAAGAGATGGATTTCCATCCAAGAATGTCAAAATAGCAGTCAATGCAGAACATCTGAGCCTATGGCTATTCCTGCTCAGAGCTGGATTACCTTTCCATTTTAAACCATTACCATGATTTTAAAAAAAAAGGAAAGAAAGAAACAAGCTTCTCCAGATGTGAAATTTTGGCACTAACAAATTAGGAGTAGAAGGAAACAGACTTAATGAAATATTGTAACAGCTTACTACACATTAAGCACCTGAAATGTCTCCAAGTAAATAAAAATAGCCTTCTGAGGCATGGCTCAATTTCCAGGGAATAGTCTGCCTGATGCCAGAAGCTGGACCTGCAGATTACACATCATGGTAGCCCATGTCTGCTTTTTGTTAAACAGCCCAGTCCTATCCACGGTATGCCACACATTGCATCAATTTAAATTGGCACAAACTGGTGAATAATACTATGTTGGTGCCAAGAAGGTTCTGTTCATTTCTTATACTGATCTATAATGGAAGTAAAGGCCTGAAAGGAAAGAAAAGAAAGGAACATATTGAGTACTTTCAGCTGGATCAGGGTTAACATTTATGTCACAGAATCCTAGAACACCCTGAGCAGGAATTCACCCACGAGGATCATTGAGTCTACTCCTGGCCCTGCACAGGACAACCTCAAAACTCACACCATGTGCCTGAGAGCATGGTCCAAAGTGTCCAAGGCTCTTTTCTTGAACTCTCTCAGGCTTCGTGTCATGACCACTTCCCTGGGGAGCCTGTTCAATGACTGACCAAGCTCAGTGTGAAGAACTTTTTTCCAGTAAATAAAGACATTGCTAATAAACAAATTGTATGGTTCTAAGGATTATATTGTGAGGGTAAAAGCTGATGCTGACTGGGGAGAGAAACACTAAGAAAGTTTGAATATTCTTCTTCTTCTAGGACTTGAAACCAAGTTATTTTTTGAATTTATTTCAAAGTCAAGTCAAATTTGTGGGGAAGAGAAGATGCTGAGCACCAGAATGAGAAGAAGCTGATATTAACTACTACGGAGAACTTAAGTCACTGGGGAAGGGTGAGTAACATTTATCCTCTCGAGCTATAAACCCTGCATCTTGCCCGGCCCATTTTGCCTGGTATCGCTGACATTTTAGTCCATATCTACACAGAAATGTCATGCTGATCTATTTAATTCAACAGTTGTGGCAGCTCAACTCTAATAAACTGTTCATTTCACTTTGCTCCCTAATTTGATCTAATTTCCTTGTTAATCACAGTGTCAATGAAGCTTTGTGATAATGCTTCTCAAATGCAAGTCCTTTCCTAAAAAACCAACAGTAATACTATTTGGTTCTCACAAAAATCACTGTTTTGATTTTTCTTGCCCTTAGCTGTACCATAGGAACCTAAAATTTTGCAAAATCTGAGGTAGAAACTTAGACTAACAAACTGCCTGGTTGCCGTTATTTTTGCCAATACAATTTCTGAACTCCCGAATCGTAGTGAAAAACAACACTGCCGAATATTATCATCAGCATAATCATTGTTAAGGCCTGGACAGAGCATTTAGGCCTGCTGAGAGTATTTTTTTTTTAATAACAAAAAGCAGAGCTGAAGTGTCGCTTTTTCAGGGCTAGCCTAAACAACTAAACAAGAACAGGATTCGGGGTTTAAAACATAGGGGGAATATGGGGGGAAAGACAAAAGACCACTTGCAAGCTTCTGTCTTTAATATATCTTTCTCAATATCCACAAGGTTAATGTTTGGGGCTGGTACTAAAACAAACATCCTATGGGACAATTCTATAAGGTGTGATCTCTGTACCATGCAGGTTAAAGTAAAATATCCAGTAGGTTTTGTCCCACGCACAAAAAGGTGTTTCAAACCAACAGTTTATATAAGTCTCTTCTGCCTCCAGAGTGATGCAGGCATTTTTCACCTTTTCCAGATTCACTGGGAAAGAACCTCTTGATGACTCTGCTTTCACAGTTGTCTGCAAACACGGACACCTAAATTTCTAAAAAAGCTCTTCAGTTGCTTTTCTTCCATGCATTTTTCTCTCCCCTATAGTTCATGATGTTTTAGATGCTCTCTAAATGATGATGCTCCTCTAGCACTGGCTGAGATATGGCAAGTAAAATGCTAATGGAAAAAGAAGTACCCCTTCTAACTCCTGTTCCTCAGGAATATTTGCATTGCAGGTAAAAGACGCATTTAGAGATATAGATGGAAGTAGTTAATACAGGTACCAATTTCATGGAAATACTTCATCCCAGCAGTCACTTCTAGCCAGGGTGAGATGAGATTTTTATCTGAGCCCAGTCCTGCTGCAGAGCACTCTGAGCTGTGCTCATGTTAGCCAGGTTACACCAACTGCTGCAGGGTACACATCTCCCTTGTCCTTCTGCTGTGATGACAGTTTTCATTTCTATAGACTCCGGATGTGGCAATCTCCATATTAATTCTCCCAGGGTAGACTAAGCACTTGGGAAATTCTGTTGATTTTAGGTAGATGAAATAGTTGGGAAGCAGCAAGGCAGTAACTGCATACATAGACATGTAAGTTGTCTTTCTGCAGGGAGATATTTGTTGCCAAGAAAACATAAAAAGATTCAAACAAGGCTTTCAGCTCTCCCCAAAATAGTCTGAATGCTTAACAGAAGCAGTTTTCATTGCAGTCATACTGTGAAATAGCACATAAAAAATGCTCAAAGGTTTTCTTTGCAGCAGTTTTTACAGATACTTGAATTTTCATATTCACACTATATGAAAAATAGGGACCAGGTAGCCTTTGTCCAGTGGTTTCCTGTTCAAGAGAAGGGTGAGAACTGCTGGGTTATAAATGTCTTCTAGAAGAAGAGAACAAAAGGAGATGACTATGAAGCCATGAGAACTGAGATGCAAGAATGAGAAGTCTATTCTGGGTTGCATGTGATTGCCTGTATGCAATATTTCTGCATCTTCATAGTAGCTGAGGTTGTGGTTTTTAACTGTCCTGATAAATTCTCTTCTGTTAACTCCTCATGTTGAATAAACCTTGAGAAAGCTGAGGGCAGCTTGCTAGAGCCAGGCAGTTTGCACAGGGTGCTGACTACAGTCCCTGTGTCCCTATCACAACACTGGGCTTTGCAAAAAGGTCTCCATTTCCTCATAACAAGCATGTTATCAGAGCTTCTGGTCCTTCCCAATACTCATTTTGTCTTTCCTTCCTCTCCTTACAAGCTGTGCCTAAATCCAGGGGTGCTTCCATATCTGAATTTCCTTTCATATACCAGCATCCACAGCCTACAGACTCTGGCCCAGAGGGGACTGAATGAACAATTCTCAAAAGTCTGTGACTTTCAAGGTACACTAGGTCAAAGCACATGGGAATTCATTAATGCATTATATTAAAAAAAGAAATGGTTTCTGGGAAGTAAGGGAAGTAGTTGGCAGCTGTACATTGTTTCCTGTGCGTCCTGAGTTCCTTTCTTTTTTACCAGTTGGTACATTGTGCTTTTTTTTTTTTTTCTACCTCTACTCAAAACTGAGCACTTCACTGTAAAAAGACCCTTGAAAGAGCAAATCTTGACGGTTCAAGAACTGGTATTTGCCTTCTGAAGCTCTTACTAGAGATCTGACTTTTGATAAGGACATTGTCATCAAATCAGGTACCACTCTTCATTTCTCCAGTGTCCTAATGTGGAATAAGCAAGTACTACTCCAGAGAAGTGCCTCTTTCTGGAGAAAGAGCATGAAAGAAGAAAATGGAAATGAAAGAGTACTCTGAGCTGCAAAAGGGTGATTTCAGAATCTGTGGTTATGTTCCTAAGGAGGTGAGAAAACTAGAGAATAGGGTAATCGTCTAAATGTAAGCACTATTTTAATTGGAATAATGGTGGTTCATTTTTCCAAAAAGAATAAAAAGACCTGATGTCACAGAAACACACGTCTGTATACCTTACTTCCATATGTTAGATAAAAAGTGAACCTAACTCCCTACTGCTGAGCTCCAGTTTCACAATAATATTCCTCCACTAATTTTTCCAGGCGTTGATAACACCCTTGAGTAAGACACGTGCAGAACAGATCCAGAATATGTATTATTTATTGTCCAGAAGGGGCTGAAAATGTCAATGTTTGTATCCTTGAGGAGAGTGGGGATGTGTAAATATTTGCATAGTTTTCGTAACATTTTCCCAGATTTGTTTTTCACCTTTCAGGATTTTCATATTTGAGCAAACATTCACAAAACAGCAAACTGCCTGGAAATCCCTGCAAAGTCAAAAGATCAGTTATAATGATTTAACTTGAGAGCTGACCCACCTACACTGGAAATTATCCATGTTTCGGATGCAAACTATGCAAAAGTGAAATTCATTTGCAATTTGAGACAAATGCCAGTATTCTTGAGAGTTTTGAAACTGAATCTAAGCAAGTACTTGCCTGAAAAATATGCTTTTTACTGATCAGACTGTTTACATGATTGCCCTACTCCTGTATTACACTTACTAACACTTTTTTTCACTACAAGAATAAGGAAAAACATCCTTTATTTGTAGAGAAACCACTTTAAACAAAGTTGTGCATCTCTACTGTCTACTGGCTACATTTTTTTTTCCTCAAGACCTTTTTTTGCTAATTTCTGAGCCATTTTTAGTGTAGACTATTCACAGCACAGAATCACAATATCTAAATCCTGTTATGTGAAAATTAAAAAAATCACTTCTAAAGACTTAAAGTACCAGCATGCTTGAGGCTGAGGATAACAGAATGAGTCCAGTGATTTAAGGGATAAGAGAGTTTTTCTGGATTAATATGTAGTGTACATTTTTGTTTCCAGCATTATATGCCACTTGCCAGAACTGTTTGATGCTGTGAATTAGTTTGGAATTCTAATTTCATGAATAATTCACAATCACTGCAGTGATTCCAGAAAGTCATAACACCTTATCATACATTTGCATCAGTGCTCAACACTGAAGGGAATATTGTTGTGTTTCTAGAAAGTGTTGTGATGTCTTGGAGAGTAAGCGCAGTTCAGCTAAATATTAATAAAAATTCCTGTGTGCTTACGTGCATTTTCTTCCTTCTAATCTTCTGTATAGCCCACAGGTAACATTTTTTCTGAAAGGTAAACCAAACAGGTAACACCCAATCTGAAGCTACTACATGGCCTGTGCCCAGGTTTTGTCATTCGTAATGTATTTCAATGGCATTTCCTACATTTTTGTGTGCTTTTGGAACTTTGCTTTCAGGGCACCAAATAGTCAGGTACTGTAGTAGCTAAAGGAGATCTTGCAGATCCCATCTGAAACCAAACTGAACTTCAAAAAATATTGCTGTCACCTTTGCTTGCAGGCACCAACAGAGAATAAGAGACCAAATAGGAAGGCAGCCTAAATCGGGAGAGAAAATGATCCTTAAGTGGAAGTTTTATCACTCAGAGGGTCAGCACTCTGACAATAATGGCCTGACCTAGTACGGGACAAGTCTTCAAATACTCAAACAACATTTCTAAGTCTTTCTTTGTGAGACATAGAAAATCCACACTCTTCCCAAGCAGCAGAAGGTAAGGGTAGTGCAGCACAGGACAGGACGCATCGTCAGAGAGCACATGGGAAATGCAAACTTGCCAAACATGGTCACAAATCAAAGAGAGAACCATAAAAATGTGCACACCCCCCCAATACATATTTGTACAATATCTTGGACAACTCCCAGAGCAAGGAAGCAGAAACATACCAACTTAGAGCAACTCCCAAACTGATGGCTTCAGAGAGCACAGATGGGGCTTATCCTCATGTGTTGTGACAGATCAGCTCCCCATCACAGACTGCTAAGTTCACAGTAGGTCTCAGGAGTCTGAGAGAGTCAGCTTTCAGCATTCAAAGAAAGATTTGTTTTCAGCTGCACAGAGGAAGAAACATGGATCTGTCCTGCCACAGTACCTGCAAATTAGGGTCAATTGGAAAAGTACAGAGACCAGATTATCTGCATTTTGCTGAATCATGTACAACTCAGCAAAAAGAAGGTAAAATGCAACTAAATTGGAGTGGAAGCATTTCAGGCTTTTTTTTGCACTGGTACCAAAACAAAGTAAAAAAAAAAAAAGGTTTGGTGCAAAACATTTAGCTAAATACCTGAAATCCTTAGTACAGAGTCTCAGAACTTCTTAGTTATTCTTTATTCACTGTTATGCATAGCCTTTTGACTGTTTTCCATAATGTCCCCTGTGTTTGATGGTCTTCGAGGAGCTAAAACAGCTTTAAAGTTGTATGATGTAAACACAAAAATATAAGGAAAATTAATTGAATTAATTATTTGCCATGGATGGCTATGAATAAATTAGGTGCTATTTGGAGCAATAAATATCATACTGGTGCATAAATATTAGTGAGTTTCAAAGTCCATGTAAATTATTCAATGAATAATCAGGAGTTGGATCATGTTTATAGTCAAATCAGACACAGGTTTGCTTAAGAAACTCAGAAACCCTAGAGGAAATCTTCCTATAGGACTGCAAAACTGTTTATTTGAGCTAAAAAATAGACTCAAACCAGCAGATAATTGAAGTGTTATTTCTTTGAAAATAAAGGATTAGAAACTTGAGCACCCAGATGTGGTTTCAGATGAAACAGAGAGACAAAACCTGGTTTGATAGACAGGGAAGGGAGTGCCTCTCAGCTCCTGACTCTAAGAAGTTAAATAAGCCCCTAGAATAGCATCCGCGGCAGGTTTTCTCTGTGTCTAAGGCAGTGATAATGATGAGAATAATACATTTCCCTGGTAGGGTTCCACTTAGAACACAGCGTTCTGTTCTTGTCTATTCAGATTAAACAACACATTGCAGGATTTGAAAAGTATAGAGGGAAAGTGCAGCGAGCTATGAAGACAGAATTGTACAAAAAAAACAAGTAAACATGTGTGTCTTAAAGGTTCGGGGAAAACAGACAACATCTTGCACACGTGTTCAGTAAATCTGACAGGTGCAATGATACGGCTCCTGTAGCCATGTGCAAACGTACCCACCCGTAACAGTGATCTTTAAATATCATAGACAGAAACTGAATACGAATTAGGTCTAAGGCTGCCAAAATACCCATTACAAGATAACATTTACAGTGAATTACTAAATGAGTCATTCAGATAGAAAGTATTATGATTTTTCTTTTTCAGATATACATTATCCATTTGTCCCATGAAACTATTGGGGCACATTTCTGCTGAGGATTTGACAGTTTCCAAGAACAAAATCATGGAAGCACACACTTTTCCTTACTTAGAAAATATTTTTAAAGTCATTTTACTGTCAATCTCTAGTCTCTTTCATGTACTTCAGAGTGAAGGCTTGAAACACAGCTGAGTTGTTCTGCTCCCTTTTTCGATCCCCAAGAAAACTTTCAGTGTCATAGAAAAACCTGGGAAATTTTGATTTTATGAGGATTGCACTGAGTTGACGAGGATTCTGAGGATTTCATTGAGTTTTTCACTACAGGTCTTCCACATAATCAAACTGTTTGAACTTTTTCACGAAACTATGTTACCTCTGTGATCACTGAGACTTCCACCCACAAGGACTGTTGCTATGCCCACCCGCAAGAGGCAGTCCCTGATACAGTGAGCCCCCATTCCTTCTTCTCTTGGGGGCCTGCAAGCGTGAGGGAAGATGGTGATGGATGAGAGGCAGATGAGTAGCAAGGGAGAGTCTCGGACCAGGTGAAGATCTGCACCTGGAGATGTGAGCTGGGGCTGGGAAGAGAGGCAGGGAGGAAGAGTGGAAGAAGGAAAGTGAGAACAGGAGCCATGTTAAATGACCATTGAGTAGGAGAACAGGGACACAGACACGGTGTTTGCATAGGGAGGATTGCCTATAGACTGCTCATTTTCAAAATGAGAAGCTGATCCCAGAGGAGACGTCTGTGCAATGGATGGCAAAGCACACTGCCCCTTTCCATTCTGGTCTAACCAGCTGCCTAAACAGACATTAAGGTCTCACAGTTGCTGCAGGCTCTTTTATTAAATGATACAACTTAGAGAGCCAGCAGTCTGGACCCAGCTTAATAGATCCCAGATCAGAATCCAGCATAATTCTAGGAAAGGGTTGGGGTTTTTTTTTCCTATGAGTGTTTTATCTGCTTATTTTTAGGTTTAAAAAAGACCTAACCAGCCCAAATATTAGACTTTTTAAAGAATATTAATCTTTCAAAAGTCTATTTAAAGGTTGAGAAAGACCAGAACTGACATTACTTTTGCAGTCTGCTTTTTTGCAATATCTTTAATTTTGCAATATCTTTAATCAACATATAATCTTCTACAGGGCCCCTGTCTCAGTCAGGATGGACATGATATGTGGGCAAACTGGGCTCTGTGGGGATTGAGTTATGATGCCATTAGTGCCTGAGTGTGGATTCAGGCTACCCTGATTGCAAAGCAAAGGACATGCATTTAAGACCCTTGCTCTGGGACCTTAAAGATCCTCAGTTATGAAGGCTAAAGGGTGAAGATTAAGCCAGCGATGTATACTAGAAACCATTACTTAACAGCAAGCATTTCCATATTTGAATTAGATTAACAGTGTATGTTTCAGTTTTATCTACAGGCTGTTTTCCTGACCATCATTAACTACCTCATTTCCAGAGCCACTCCAGCAGCAGTTCCTGCGCAGAATTTTTAAGAGGATATCCCATTATACAAAGTAACAAATGTCATTAAGCTACTAATCAAGAAGACCTCTATCCAAATTGCTCATTTCTCTTAAATGAACTGTTTTACCTAACAGATCTAGAAACCTTTACCCAAGACCTGTGTGTATAAAACACATTTTCTTTTCATTTGAAATGGAATACTGAACTCCAGGAGTTAAGTTCAGGTTTCAGTTATATTTTTAAAATTAAAAAAAAAAACATTAATTAGAAGAAGACTCATCAAGAACAGAGAAACTCATTTCGCTTTTCTGTCCCTTTCTCTCCACCCAGCTGTACTCACAGCTACAGCTGGTACTGAGCCCAAATAAAAGTTGCTGCAGAGAAATGTATCCATTTTAGTGGAGTAGCTTGTGTGATTTCTCACAAATGCCTTACAATAATGACAGCCACAGCTCGGAAGCTATCACAGTCTTCTTCCCTAGAGAGCAATATGTGAGCCATACTTGGTGTTTAACCTTTCCTGAGAGGGCAAATGAAGAAGGAGCCAGGCATAATCAAGAACTAGAAGGGGAAACTATATAATCAACCATTTTTTTTTTTTTCAAAGATGTCATTCTAATAGTTTGTCCTGGTCCTTTTCTTTGTTTTGATGGGGAGTGAGGGCGTCAGAGAGATAGACACTCATTGTAAAAGCACTTTATGACAGATCAAAACAACCAAAGCTTTTCCACACTAATTTTCGTGTTGTCCAGACATTTACCTCACTCAACTGAATCAGAGACCTCCTTTTCAGAGCTTTTTCCCTCAGGTGGGCAAAGTGAGGGTATCAGTGCTGTACACTCGGATGCCCTCCACCTGCATGTGTCCAGGGTGCCACAGCACACTGGAGATCTGCTTATGCATTTGTCCTTGCAGCAGTGAAATCTTCAGCAGCTCTTGCAAGTGATCTTGGTCCATGCAAGATGAAGCCTTTCCTAAGTATGCAAAACACCCGTGGACATCTCTAAACTTGAAAGAAACAGCTCATCCCCTAAAAAAGCGATCCTAGATTCATTTGTAGTATACTATAGGATATTACATTAGTGGCAGTCTGTCTTTAACGCTGAAGAGTTTCTAATCAGAATACAGATCCTTTATTAACTTACTAGTGAGCCTTTGCGTCTGGAACAAAGTGTTGCTGCAGCAGCCAGATACATATGAAAGACCTTTGTGCTGCAAGTGTATTTTACCCTCTCAAAAAAAATTAGAGGAATTGCTGTATATTTAGCATGTTACAAATACCTATCTCACAACTAATTTGACAATAAAATCGTTGCAGTCTTTGTACTGCGGGGTATTTTTTTTTTCTTCCTTAAGTGCTAGGGAGGTAAATGAGAACATAATTACATTGTCAAAGTCAATAATAGCAAGCAGCCTCTGTCAGGTCTTGCTGTGCTCAGCACTGTTTCACAGGAACTGCTGGGGAGTTCTTCCGCCACCAATCCATTTGGCTCCATTTAAGAACTGACTACAGGAAGGTAGTTATTGTACAAGATTAGTTTCCTGTATGCTGCAAACTGGCAGTAGCAGAAAAATACAGGATGAATTTATTAGCTTGCAAGGTCAGCTAATAAAAACATCAACGATGTAACTCAGACCGTTGTTTACTTTAAGTCAGATGGCTTATTAGACTTCATTCAAAATTCAAACTAGTTAACTCCTGCATTTCCAGCCTGCAAAATTGTCATAATAAAAAAAAAACAAAACAAAAAACCAACCAAACAAAAAACCCAAACCAAACCAAAGCCCTCTGGATGTTCATTTTCGAGGAATTTTGTAGGTCTACTATGCCCTGCTCTTAAGAAAAAACAACACCCCCGTACTAAATATACTGATCTTGATACCACAGGTAACTGTACCAGTTATATTTTGTCACTGTTACAGAAAAAATATTATGATAAAGATCATCCTAGAATATTTAGTTTGTGCAATGAGCACTAGCATCAGGTTTTAAACTTGGGAGACGTTGTTGCTCTCCCAAGATCGAGCTTTTGGTCTTAACACTATTTTTAATTGAAATTCAAAGAAAAAACCCCATAATTTTCAGACAAACTATAGTATTTGAAGATGATAATAGCACTGTGATGTCCCTCAGAAACAATATATGATGCAAATTTAATTTATTGATGCCTTTTCTTGCCATTGACTGTAAAGAGACTATGATAAAACTATAAAACTGTTTCAAAAATGAGTAACTTCGTGCTTCAAACAGCAGATAATTGGGTTCAGTTCAGCTTGAGTTTTCCCAGGAGTCTGAACATGCACAGACACTCACACAAGTGAAAAACTGGATAAAAAGAGGGATTTTGAACTCTGTTGTAATACCTGTACAACAACTTTGCTCCAGATTAGCAGTTAGAAATTCTGAGTACTTAAATTATTTAACTAGATTCTTTTAAAGCTCCTAAATAAGTTGCAGTCACAGCACCCAACTTACTCTGAAGTACTTTGAAGTAGGAGGCACCCATTCACATCCTTCCTTTCCTAGGGAAATGCCTTAGGCTGAAGCCTTTAGGCACATTAACAGGGGCACATCTTGGCAGCTCAACAAGCCTGACTGTGCTCCCCACCCAAGCACTGCTTCACCTGCTCTTTGGGCAGTGGGACACCAGGATCTTAAACTTTCTGTGCAGCAAGGAAGGATCAGCAAGTGCTTCTGAGGAGCACCAAAGGGAGATTCAAACTCTCACTGTTAACCACCAGCTTCGTGCTGCTGGTTGTAAGGTGGAACAATGGGACCTTTGAGTCCTTCTCAGAGATTAGCACTCAGATCTGTTCCTTTTAAATAAGTAGGTCAGTGTCTCTGCCTCCTCCCCAATACAGGCACATATCCCTCTGCATAACATTCATGCACCCCAAAAAAGAGCAGTGGTTAGAGTTTTGACAGGAAGAATCTTTTTTTAATAAGAATTAATTTAATACCCAGGATGTAAAGTTATTTAATGCATGTATATTTAATACACAGTTTAAATATGCACGTGGTGGAGAGCTAGGATCAGGATCATCAAGACCATCGACTACAAACTCAACGTCTGATAATAAGAGTTGTTAGAGATGCTGGTTTGTGGTGACCAACTTTGCAATGGCCAGCAGCACTGACTGCTTTTTAAATGAAAGGACGAAGAATGAGTACTTGCAGACCTAAAATGTTGACTGGTAGAAGTCTTAACAACATGAGACCTGATTTTGCTATGCTCTGGTGGTGTTGTTCAACTGATCTTACATCATATGGTTATTCTGAAGTGTCTCCTGAGCCACTGCACCCGTGACACTGAACACCCCAAGCCAGACTTCAAGAGCAAGCATTTTCTCTGCCTTTTTCTAAATAGAACCCTCCAAATGGTCCACCGTGTGCCTCAGAAGCTCACTGCTCATCAGATGTAATCAAGTCAGTGAAGGGTGTAGGAGGGAGAAATCGGGTCATGATGACAATTAGCAGGTCAGAGTGCTAAACGAAAGCAGTAGATGGTATGGGTTATTGTACTAGGTGTGCTCTTCAGCACTGGGGCAGATTGAGATTTCCCCTTCCTGGGTGCCCATGTTCCAGCAGGGTGTTATAACAGGACTCAGAGCACACTGGTCCTTCTCTGGAAATGGAAATCCGGGCCATACTGTAGCCAAGAAAGTGAGATCCAAGGCAGAGTAGGCAAAGATGAGGCTGACTTCCAGCAGGAAAGGGTAAAACCAGACTATAAGCCTCTGCTTTCTTGACACTAACATGAAAATAATGCAGAAAAACAAAAGCAGACATTTTCCTGAGAGCAGGAAACCTCTCCCTCTCTTGCTGCAGAAAGCTGAGTTTTCAGTTGCTTACACAGCAGTCTGCTGTTCTGTAGGGTGCCTGCCCCTAGGAAGTAAAAGAACAGTGTCATGAAATACAGGAGGACGATGGCACAAAGTCCTCTGTCCTGCTTAAACACACTCCTTCTAGGCTAACATTGTTTTACAGTGAGGGTGGTGAAAGACTGAAGCCCAGAGGTTTCTCAGAGAGATAATACATGCCCCGTTCCTGGTAACATTCAGGGTCAGGGTGGATGGTGCTCTGAGCAACCTGATCCAGTTGAAGATGTCCCTGTTTGTTGCAGGGGGCTTGGACTAGATAGTCCTTAAAAGTCCTTTCCAACATAAGCTATTCTATGATTCTATGGCTTCCCACAGCTGACGAAGGCATACAGTCTTCCTCCAAGGTAAATGTGCAGCTTCACTGCCCAGGCAGCCCCATTCAGCTTTACTGTCCAGACACAGACAGAGCAGCCTCTGTGTCCCCAGATGTAGAGACTTGCCTTGGCTGTGCCCTGACCTTGCAACTGAATAATACCCACCTCATAGTGACACCAGTCTGCACTCAGGTGAAGGAAACCCAGGTGGGAGCCACCTCATAGTGACACCACTCTGCACTCAGGTGAAGGAAACCCAGGTGGGAGCCACCTCATCAGGGAAACAGGATTTTGATGTGCACCGTGGCAGAAGCATCTAAACCAAAACTTGCTTTCAGGAACCTCACTAAGCCTCCAGACATCCTCCTCACTTACTACCACTGAGACCTCCCTGCCTCATTTGGAGGTGCTCTGAGTCACCTTCACACTTGAGCCAGATCTGGGATGGGACCAAGACCTCTCAAAATGGGATTTGGAATTGTCAGCATCTTATTCCTGGCACTGCCCTGTATCCCACAGATTGCCCACTCCCACGGAGGCAGGGAAAGGGGGCAGTTATTTTCCATGCAGCCTGGGTATACAGCAAAAAGAAAGGAAGGGTCAGCTGAGAAAGCAAAGGCGCCACTGCCTTTCACAGCACTGCTTGTGCATTTCTTAATTAAATGTCATCAGCGAAAAAGCACCAGGAGCAGCGGTAAGAACCCAGGCCATCCCTTCTCCCACAGAAGCAGCTTCATGGCTACAGTCTCAGATGCCTTCTTGTTCATTAATCTCTCCCTTTGGCTCCTACAGTCCCAAGTCTCTTCAACCCTGAAGCCCCAGTTAGGCCAAGCACTTTGTTTTTCCACCCTGTACAATTTTGTCATGAAGACTTGGCTAGGCACTTTCAGATTTGCTGATATCCTGTAGCAAATAAATCAGAGCCAGAGTGGAATGTGAATCTGTGGAAATAAGTCGCATGAAATGCAATTTTCTGGAAGGTCTCAAGCCACCTCTAACAGTAGGCAAGGAAGACGAATGCAAACTCTTTTGAGACTAAGGAGTAATGTATAGCGCCAGATAGGGGGGCTAGAGCAATTTGCAGCACGTAAGACTTCTGTGATGAGTCTCTATTAACTGTAATCAGCAGAGGCAAATGCTGTGCCCTTAGCATTAGCATGCTCTGAAAACAGAGATTAAATGCAATGGTGTTAGAACCAAGCACTGACCTGGGGTTTCAAACTGTTCAGCAAACCAAAAGCACCAGCCACCCAGGGCTTCTCATGGGGAATCAGCAACTGCCTTAATTCACGGCCCAAAGATTACAGTCTTGGGTAAAATGCAGCTTTTCCTTGTCCAAGTTATGCCTAGAAAAGAAAAGAAAAAAAAAAGAGGAAGGAAATGCAGTTTGTTGGCACTTGGTTATCATAGATGAGATGACATAATAAGACTATTCACTGACGCCAGCTCAAAATACCTGATGCTACTCTGAGAAACCTGGTCTAGTGGAAAATGTCCCTGCCCACAGGAGGGGCTAAGAACCAGATGATCTTTGAAGTCCTTCCAACCCAGACCATTCTATGTATGATCCTATAATCTGGACTGGGTTGCTGTGATGTCCAACACCTTCTGGAAGATCTTGAGGGAACCACAATGCGTCAAGAAGATTTCATCTAAGGGGATTTTGAGGGATACACTTTTCATACAAGCTAAGCAGATTTAGTGGCTTTGGTAAGTGAAAGCATTCATGAATTCAGAGATAGCTTTCATGTGTGTCACAAGAAAATCTGAAACCTGTCACGTGAAATACTGAAGCATGTTTTGAAAATAGTGCCTCTGAGACAGACAGCTTTCACTTACATCATGACACTACCCACCAAAATAAATGAAAACAGTCATTTGAGAGTTACGTCTCAGAATGAGAGCTGCCCACAGCCTCCTGTCTGCCAGGGGGGTGTGCAAGGCAGAAGGCCCTGGAAGGCTGGAAGGCAGGTGCCTCTGCCTGCTTCTTGCCATCCCACAAAGTAAGAGCCTTGGAGCAGGAAAGGGGAGAGCAAGTGTGCCCTTCCTCGCCCCATTCTCACCCACAGGGAAGTGAGGTTGCATCTTGAAACCCTGCCTTAGTGGCCCATTAAGACATTCAGGATTTTAACCTGTAATTCAATCAGTGGAGGGTTTAACAATGTAGCCAAGCTGGTCTATGGCAGGAAGTAGAGTGGGTCTGCCATGAGCCATGATGTGCAACAAAGCAATTCCTGGTTTGGGTGAGAGGAATTGTTTGCATGACTGCCTCCATCAGATAGAAGAAAGAAATGGTCTTGCCCAGTCTCCAGGATGGTCAAGTAATTGTGAGCAAGCCATGACAAGATGCTGAGCAAGTAAGATAAGTAGGAACAGGTTTGTGTTCACCTGAATGAGGATTGCAGAAAACTTCCTTACTTCTGTTTAGTTATCTTGGTCCTAAACCAAGTGAAGTGGAAGCACAAAGTCTGAGGGAGCATGAACTCGGTTCAGTTTTTAATCCTGACAGAACCTGCCTTTTAAATTGCAAACTAAATCCACGTTTTATCAATCTCTGCCTCTCAGCCTTGCTGAGATTTTTCACATTCCTTTGCTAGCCAGTTTAATTAGAATTTTAAGGCTTTCGTGTTTGAGATGTCCACTTTGAACCAATGTGGTCAGCAGAGTTCAAAAGAAAGGATGAAAAACCTCCAAAGTCTCAAATAGAAACAAACTCCAAGCCTTATCCTAGCTTCACAAATGCTAAGAAAGTTTGGATTTCGAGGCAGAGATTGCAGTCTGAGTTTTTAGGCAGAAAGGAGAGTTATGCCACCTTGGGGCATCTCCACGTGTTGTGAAGCTGATCAACCTTCCCACAAATCCTGAGCCAAAAGGGCTCCAGAGATACTTAGTCTGGAAAAAAGAATATACGCACTTCTTGTGCTTGCTTGGGCCACCACTAGTCTGAAGACATACACCTGGAGAACTGTTATCACTACTGAGGTACAAAGATTTATGAGGTCACATCAGGCATCATATGTGAGAAGTGCTATCTTCTTTTTTGGAATTATAATTTGCCATAATTAAAAAAAAAAAGAAATTAAAAGTTTAAGAAATCATTAATAAATAGAATACAAATTAAAAACTACCTTTCACAATGTAGTGCATGTTCAGTGACCTATCTGGACATACATAGCCAAATTGTTACAAGTTGCATATCTGGTTTTGAAATTTCTAATGTTTACAGAGTAACACGGGACATGATAAACTCGGGTGACAGCATTTCTAGTCTTATTCAAAGAATAGAATATAAAGAATTATTCCTACTCACTAGTGCAGAAACACAGAGCTAAATGAATAAAAGAATGAATACACACTGTAAAAAGCACTCTTCCCTCCAGGCGAGATTAGATGTCTGGTTAAACTGTTCTGCATGAAGTCTGTCATGCGTAGCCGTGCACATTCTGCGTACAAAGACAACAGTCTCCCTGTCCCAGCAATGATGGGCTGAACCCTACCAACAGGGTCACCACCCAACACACTCAGGTTTGGGAGCTTTTACCCATTCCCAGTTTACAATTCCCTACCAGCTAGAAGGGGATATACCTTGTAATTACCCTGAACCAAGGTAGTAGTAAATTTTACAGTGGAAGAGTACGCCTCAGGCTGGGGGTCAGAGCAAGTCTAGCCAGGATCATTGTGCGTATGCTCAGTCTTTTTGACTTTCCCTGGTAGAGCTGTAGCTGCCAGATACTGCTGCCACATGTGGTTACCTCGCTGTTACCTTGCTTAAAACAAGAGAGCAGCCGTATTAATGCCTTCTATCTGGAGGTGGAGAACATCAAGTACAATTACTGTCATCCCTGGTTTCCTCACTGAAGGCTGTATAAACCCTTCTGGTTTGTGAGAAGGAGGAAACTCAAAGGAATGCATCTCTTGGCTCTGAAAACATACACAGCAGCCAAAGCCCAAGGAAAGCAATCAAAACACTAAGGAAAGATGTTGATTGAAAGAGATATTGAGGAATATTTGGAACAGTGGAACACTGGCAGAAGGGAAAGTAGAAGAACTCTTGTCACAATCCAGACTACAGAATCATAGAATGACAGAATCATTTAGGTTGGAAAAGAACTTTTAAGATCAAGTCCAGTCACTAACTCAGTACTGCCATGGCCCCAATAAACCATGTTCCTAAATACCAGATCTACACAACTTTTAAATACCTCCAGGAGTGGTAACTCTACCACTTCCCTGGGCAGCCTGTTCCAGAGGTTTTGACAAACCTTTCAGTGAAAAGAATTTTCCTAATATCCAATCTAAACCTCCCCCACTGCAACTTGAGGCCATTTCTTTTTGTAATCAATTGCTTATTACATGTGACAAAAGACCAACCCTCACATTGCTACAGCCTCCTTTCTGTGAGTTGCAAAGAGTGATAAGGTCTCCCGAGCCTCCTTTTGTCCAGACTAGGCAACCTCAGCTCCCTCAGCTGCTCCTCACAGGACTTGTGCTCCAGACCCTCCACCAGCTCTGTTGCCCTTCCCTGGACGTGCTCCACCACCTCAATGTCTTTCTTATAGTGCAGGGCCCAGAACTGGACGCAGAATTAGAGGTGTGGCCTCACCAGTGCCAAGTACAGGGGGACAATCACTGTCCTGGTCCTGCTGGCCACTCTATTGCTGAGACAGGCCAGGATGCCATTGGCCTTCTTGGCCACCTCACCTTCTTGAACACACTGCCAGCCCATGTTCACCCCGAGGACCTTTTCTACCAGGCAGCTTTCCAGCCACTTTCCCCCAAGGCTGCAGTGATGCATGGGATTGACATGACCCAAATGCAGGACCCAGCACTTGATCACACAAGACCAGTAAAAGGAACAGATGTAAATGGTATGGGGGAAAGGACTACAGTTTTCTCCCTCTGAGTCTATTATTCTCCTCTTTCAATGTCCTTTTTTTTTCTTTTTCAGCGGAGTAATGTTGGGATGTAATGACACAGATTTAAATTTAAATAAAATGTCAAATCAAAACAAGGTTTCAGTAACGGTAGAGCTGATCTATCTTGTTCTGTGGAGAAGGCCATGGTAAGCTGGCCCCTAAAAATGCTACCAAGAACTATTTCACACTCACAAGCAATGGCTGGTCAATGGAAACTTTGAGGAGTCTTTTGTAGGTATTTGTGTACAAGAACATGCACATAAGAGAGACAAAGAGCAGGAATGTGTTGCTATTAGATACCTCACTGTGTCCTGATAAATCCAGTATGTGAAGGTTGCACTTACTCTGCACTCTAGAAGGCATGCTGTGTTATTCCCCTGGTACAATTGTTTTGGTCCTCTTATCAGAGTGTACATTAATAGCTTTATGCTACTTACGTTGAGAGCTGGAAATTGCTAAGAATTTCAAAGCCCTGTCAGGGAGGAAATAAGATTGGTAGAAGCCCCAACAACACTCTACAGAGAGATTTAGCTCCTGGCTGCATTTTTACCTTTAGTCTGTTTTATCAGGCACTTACCATTTTGCTTGAACCTGCAGAGACACCTATTTTCAGTAACTTCACTCAGTGCAGGAAAAAAAATGCTATTCATGTTCACCTACATTAATTAACTGAGAGTTAAATCTGCTTCTGAAATCACATCAAATTTGTAGAGCAGAATAGCAGATTAGCCTGAACACATCAAAGTGCTGAATGAAGCTGCTCAGCTTCTGTAGTAAAGCAACTTATACGCTTGCTTTGTAAATCACAATAAAGAAAAAAGAGATTTATTCAGTACTTTTGGCAGCTTTTGTGTTTTCTCTTGTATATTTCACCTCTTGATTCCTTAGTCAGAGAATAATCTATTCATATTATTGAAGCCTTTAGAATAATGAAATATGTATCAGGAAATATCAGTTAATATAATTAAAAACTACGCAGTTGAATTAGAGAACTTTCTTGGAGAATTAATGCAATGGTGTGATCTGCAATGGCATATTTATTTCTGTCTTTTCTTTTCAGTATTTCATGCTTCTTGATACGCTGCAAAAATCAACTGCAGAAGGAAAAGAAAAAGCTCCTTCCAAAACTGATGAATTTGTGAGACTTAGAGATTTCACAGATACATGTTTAGAAACACAGTACCACCTAACAGTGTCAGATGATGTGATATGGAAAAAAAAAAATCAGTTAATTATCCCAATTCTGCCAGGTTTTCCAAAAAACTGGGAGCCATATGAATTCTGTGCACCTGTGACTGAATTGGATAAAACCACTTTGCGTGCAGCTTCCTTGCATGGATTATCTCTACTCAGTGCAGGGCAGACTTTGTTATATCAGAACCAGGTAGTGTGAAGTCCCTGTTCCCTTAGTTGTCCTTCATAAGCTACTGCTTTGGCTTTTTTTTTGAGGGCATGAGGGAGAAAAAATCCATCTTGTTGGAAGGCAAAAAATGCTGTGAATTTCCATCTCCAGTGAGTTCAGGCTATTTTACCAGAAATCTTTGTCCAGGGTCAGCAGCAAGAGCAGTTTGTTCTCCTTTAGGAACTGTCAACAAAGACTATCAGATGAACCCTACTGGGGCCAGATCCAGATAGCTATGTCTTTGGTTTCCTGTCCATATTATTTGACACAAGAAAAAAAAGGCCACATCAGGAAGTGCTATAGCAGATGGGTGGGTAATAAGTGAAAAGAAAGGGGATGCAGACATGTCATCAGGTAAATCTGCACCCAAATATTAATCTCCACCTATAAAAAAATCCCTATGTCCTCCATACTCAATAGCATAAATTCATTATTTCACTGCATTTTGGAAGATCCATGCAATTCCAAGCCATCTCTCTGAGAATTGAAGAAGTGTCCCAGGAAAAGCAGGCAGAATGAAGACAGGGACTGGCAAGGGTGTGGAAAGGCTGCTCTACAACAGAGAAATAAGTTGTCTGTGGCCTCTCATTCTGGGGAGGGAGCAGAAGAGCATGGCAGGAGCCTTAGGAGACAAGAGTGTCAGGGAAGATTGAAGAGTTGTATGAGTTGTTATATTGTTGTAGTTACAGAATCTATTTTTTCTTCAAAACAAGTGAATTGGTTTTTTTTGTTTTTTGTATTTCTTTCATGTGGCACATAATTAAATTATGGGCCTTTTGGCTGTTGCACAATGGTAGAAAGCCAAAAATATACATATCTTTGAAGCTAACTTTGTGGCCTTGCAGAAGGAGAATCTATTGTGAGCTATCAAGAGGCAAGCTAGCACCTCTGGGCCAGGCAGACCTTAGCCCACTGCCTTAAAAAGGCGTAAAGCTAAGGAGCATTCATCACACTCTGCTTGCTCTTATACCCTCCCCTCCCCACCAGATATTGACCCATGTCAGAGACAGGGTGGGGAGCCCCTCAGAGCCCTGTGGGCTGTCCCAGCACAGCTTGTTCCTGACATCCTTACATGAGCTATCTTTATAGTGCATGAGCTAAGACCCAGCAGGAACCTATATCAGTAAACACAGTAAATGACCAAGAGGCATGGCTATATTTAAAAAAACAGTTCTTGGGCTCCCACAGACAGCTTGTGAAGTAGTCACAGCAAAGCAGGTGAAAGGATATATGTAGGAGTTATGAAACTCCATATTGAGGAGGGAAGATTTCAATGAGAGTTTGGAGTAGGGGGAGCTACAGCTTGGAACTTGCAAATAATTTCTCTAACTACTCCCTTTTTGTCAGTTGGAGAGTTTAGTTTGTTAAACTGATGTCTTTTCAATCAGTATAGATACTACTATCACTGAGAAAGCAGGACCAAACCCTGAGAACATGGAATTCATCACCAACACATTGGCTAATTTAAGTCCACTTAACACCTATCTCCATCAATTACCCCATCTGCAAAAATGAAAGAATTATTACACCTCCTGTGACACTCCTAACTTGTTTAAGTAATTTTGAGATTTATTGTGTTTATCAGCATTGAAAAAACCTCATATAAGTGTAAAATAACTAAGAAAGATGAGAGTTCAGAACTTTAGAAAAGAATATGTACTTTTTTTTGTCCTAATAAATACCTTGATAGATTTCACATAAAAAATACTTTAGTAATCTCCCTGTTCAGTTCAATTTTCTCCAAAATTAAAAAGTACCAGAATACAGCTGAGAAAATGAGCTCTGGCTAGTTGTACTTTGTTTACATTTTATTTACGTGGATCAGCTGCAAAACACAGTGTTATTGCTATCCCTCTTTAATGAACCTTTGTACTAAGGACAGGCAGTTTATGAAGACTAAACCCTGTGAATAATATTGGACTTCATAACTAAGTCAGCACAGTAGGACTAAAATGCTTTATTGGATCTTATTCACAAGAGGTTTATACTATACTGCTGATATCTTCCATTCCACTTAATCACTTTTATGAACACAAGCCAAACCCCTACTGCAAATTGCCACCAGAGAGCTTTGGAGTCTAAATGATACTCCACTGAAACTTCAGAAAGTCTCTTTGTTTTGGAGAAAACATACTAAATCACAGCAACCTAACCCTTTTGCTTTCTTATTTGCTTTAGAAGGTATTTGTCTCCACTCTTCTTTGGCAGGATCATATGCACGAACAAAGGCATTATTGAAATGCATCTGCCATCTATCTGTATTGCCACAGCCTGCACTGTCTGTAGGTAACTCAGTAAACAGAAGGACATTTATTTGCATTTCCTCAGGGCAAGAAGTTTAGTAACAAAGTTTTGTAGGCTAGGTGACTTTGTATTAGAAATTTTATTACATTACCTTTATATTCTGTAGACACCATTATGGTACTAGTGATTGTCACAAGCGTCAGTAGTTATCTACCAATTTCTGACAGCAGTTACGCCTTTAAACTAGTTTTTACTTACCCAAGCACTCCTTTACATCAGTAGCAACCTGAATCCTTGTGTGAGCAGAGGTGTGAGGGATGTGACAGGACACACTGTCTGTAGGGAGGAATTAAACGTGCCATGAGCTGTACTCTGGCATGCAAATCAAGTGGCTATAACCGATTGTGTTCATAAAGCTCCCAAGCAGTTCCCAGAGACTGGAGGAGTGCCAGCTGATTTAGGCCAGAACAGAGTCAGGAAGCACCCTAGCAATTCAGCAGGACAAGCACATTTACAGTGACATGGACTTTGGCTGTCTGAGCTTGTGCTTCCTTTCTCTGTCAGGGATAGAGGCATTTTACTGGAGTGTTTTGAGCCTCCAAATACTGAAGATCGTGAGGTGCTCAGATACAATTGTAATAGGAAGAGGCAGCAGTGGCATAGAGGTACCAAAAAGTAAGATGTTTTTCCATACTGACAATAGGTGCACTAAGCATAGTAAAAGGAATTGAGAATATCAATACTGTCAGCTTAGAGCTTCTTGGTAGTATAATGATAACATCAGCATATTTTCTCTTGCACGAGGATGCAGGAATGCATCTCTAAGAAGCTACAGTGCATTCAGATCACAAAGGAAGTGCCCCATGCAGTGCACCACCAAAGGGATTTCATTCTCTGTGGAAGGGCAAGGAGGAAAAAAGTCTAAACTGTCATGAAGAGAACCTTCTCCACAAAAGTATCTGCTTTAATTGGCTTTTTTGTAGTCATCATCTTCAAACAACACTGAAAGTGTCTTCTGACAGTAGCAAAACTGCTCCTGCCTTTATTAATTGATGAGAGTAAAACAGAAAGTAATTAAAAATTCCATTAAGCCATTCATTCCGACTGTCCCATGTGCAGCAAGACATTCTTTCCCACTGTGTGAAAATTAACTGTTTCAGAGAAACATATAAACAATATGAACTACAATCAATAACATCTGTCAGCAGCATTGCGGAGTGACAATGAATCTTGCCAGCACTGGGACTGACCGCCCAGATTATTTTCAGTTCTGGTGATCAATACAAACATTTAACACGTACCTCCTGCTTTGCTCAAGCACTAAAAGGGCAGACTGAAATGGGTTTGCTGCACAGGGCTCTTTCATCACTGGATTTATTTGGCCATGAGCATACATTAAAAAAAAGAATTTCCCAAGTTTGATCCCCACATTCCTCAGATTTTACAGGGAAATAGTTGGAGAATTCTCTAAAAAAAAAATCTGTGTGGTGAGTGTAATTATCATATATTCCCTAAGCCTGATGTCATCTTTTATGGGCCATGTGAGTAACTTTCTTTTTCTTTCTTTTGTTCTTTCATTCTTTCAGTCTTTCTTTTTCTTTCTTTCATTACTTATTTATTTATTTATTTTAAGAGCAATCCCATTACCTTTTCTACTGATCGGGTCAGTCTGAGTCTGCCCAGCTGATTAGCTATTATTATGTCAAAATACTTAGTAATCCTCCCTGATCTCTTCTTAGCACTGATGCCAGGACTGCAATACTCTCATTTGAATATGCTCAAACATGCAGTCATAAGAACAACACAGCATGCTTACCAGTCTTTTATTTTTAATTCTTTATGTCCAGAACCACAGGCAAGTCTAGAAGATATTATTTGCTGTTTCTGACCTTCCACAGGGGCAAGGCAGACAGTGAGGCTGCTCCAGAGCTACCTGGGGCAGGAGGAGAAGGGGGCTCAATGCTCCCTAAGTCTCTGATCCTCAGCTGCCCACATTTCCTTTCCTAATAATGAATGGGAGATGCTACTCATTCATGTGCGCCCCTGGGGTAGAACTGGGATCCTGCTCTTGGATCTTGGATGGGGGAGGCAATCTTTGATTCCCTAATCCTCAGTGTTTATACTTCTTGTGCTTCTGTGCCTCAGAGTAAATAAAATACCAGCTGCCCTGCCTGGAAGTTACTGATGGGTAGCTGCATCCTGGGTTTTAGCCACAACAAAAGATCTAAGAAAATGGGAAGAAAATGAACAAAAATTAATATTAAATCTAGGAAGACAAAAACACTGCAGTGCCAAATTCTCCTTTGGTAACCCAGTACAGATTCATTGCTGTTTACAGCAGCTAGGCAGAAGAATGGAAACTGCTGACAGAGAGCTGACAGGGAGCTCAGGGGCATGTGAGTCACCACTCATTGGATTTCCATACTCTCCTGACCTAGTAATGTTGTTGGGGCATTCAAAACAAGATGCTTCTTAAGATGCATTTTCAACCCAATAAATGAATTTTTGCATTGAGGCTGCATACAGGAGATTTCCAGAAAGCTTCTTAATAGTGAAGAAACAATTCAGAGTATCAGCTTGAAATCAGCCAGCCTGGATCTCAGGCAATATCTACTTGCCCGGGAGACCAGTTGGAGTGAAACTGTCTCCTAAGGGAAGCAATGGAAAGTCCATATCTTGACACATCACAAGCTACCCTGGATAAAACCCTAGTACATGCATAAGAAGAAGAAATCCTGCTTTTCACAGAGAGATAAGTTCAAAGATTGAGCTGCTGCGATACTTTAGAGGTAAGTGTGGTGTGAGGTCTAAAATAAACAGAGCACTTCTTTGCACCATCAGTAACGAACTGTAGAGAACTATCCTGGTTGTTGAATTTTGCCAACAGGGCTCTATTCTGTAAAACACTAAACACCATAAATACTTGTTAGAGAGAACATACAGTATTTTCTAGGGGAAAAGGAGAAATAACTCTGCAATTAATTTTTTTTTAAAGGGCAACAAAACAAAACAAAAACAAACAAAAAATCAAACAAAAACAACAAACAAACAAACAAAACAAAAAAAATTCACTTATGTATTCCCACTTTGCAAAGATAACTAAAGAGCAAATACATGAATGGAAAATCCACCACCTAAAGAGTGTGTTATTCTAAAAGACTTTTCTTTAGTATACATTTCAGTTACCTTCATATATGCAATGCAGTTACTCTTGGTTTCAGCATGTTACTTCAAATGCAAATTATGGAGAGTATGAATTTATTTCAATAGCTCACTTTAAATGATTCATAAAAATTCTTTCTGTGTGAAAAAATTTGATCTACATGTGGCTCAGCAGTCACCATTTTTAGCAGGTCTGGCTCTAAATACCTCAATAAAAACTTCTTTGTGATGTAGAAGTTGGAATAAACATTCCAGCCATTTAAAAAAATTAAGTGAATAGAATTTGAAGATAGAATATTGGACTGGTTCCTGAAGTACTTACCCATAGTTTGCAAAATTTGTGAATATAAAACATTTTTCCTAAAATCCAGATATCCATACTAAGTCATCTTATTTTATAATCCTTCGGTAATACTTGTGGTTGCCTGAAATACCTTTTGAGGGACATGGGAAAGACAGAACAGCATGACTTTTGCTGTAATTAAATGGGAAATGGGGAACTTTTGTGCTAATATACACGTGGGAGAGAAATCCCTTTTCATTTGTTCTGCTCAGTCAAGATTTTTCCTAGTGTAAGTGCAACATTTCTTACCAAAAAATCTATCAACAGCTCTTTATTTAAACTTTTACTTCATCTCATAGACTTGGGCACATACAAAGCATATTGTGTCACTTTAAAGTTACAATAACTTTGAGCTAAATCTCATTATTTCTCTAGTTGTATCTGAACAACTTTTTTTGTGATGACATGGTGCTGCAGTTGCATCAGTAGCATATGGACAAGAACTACCAGTAACAGTCCTGTATTTCCATGGCTTGAGGCATCCTTGGCCACAGGAAAAAAACCCAAAAAAAACCAGCACAAACAAACCAAAATGAAACCCCAAACAAACAAACAAAAACTCCAACGTAAAAACCAAACCAACAAACTTTCAAAGAAGTTTTTAATTATTTTTAATCAAAAGAACGCTAATAAAGCGTTTTCAGTACATAAAGCCTCATCACAAAAAGATGCATCATTCTAGCTATACACAAAACTGGAAAGCTAGTTCTTGTTTCCCATCACAATCTAGTGGTTTATTGGCATGACAGTGGATGAAAATATTTTTGTTTTCTTTGCAGGAATAAAAATGTTATATACTGTATTTTCATGTTTCTTACTATAAATGTTTTCCTCAATATTTTTTTTTAAATCAGATTAGTCTTACTTTTATCATCTGCTCCATTTGTATGCAGGCCTTGAACTGACAGACTGTTACAACTGACAGAGACATCTCTGTATATATTGTGATATGTTTTATGGTAATCACTACTATCTGATCCATGCAAAATCATTTCTCTCCACTTTCCACAAAGTTCCATCTTCTGTCTTTCAGTGGGTATACCCCTGCCTCTCACCAGAATATGGCCACTGAGTCTGTGGTCAGTCACAGTCCACAAGAGACTGTGATAAATCAGCCAACTGAAAATACAGAAATTGTGCCTCAGTCCAGCCTCAGATCCCTGACACTTTTATCTGTTTTGCATTGCACAGGACCAGTTTGTCTCAGATAATACACATACAGCATGCAGTGAGTGCTGTTCCCATATACAGGCAAGTTTCAGCCTGGGTTAGATATTTGGAAAGTGGCAAACTCCACATACGAAAAGTTGAGATTAGAGGGGAATCTAGTCTCAATTCTCCTGGGCATTACATTTCTAATTCAGCTTTTCATACTTCAGCATTGATTTGATCATTTCTGTATACAGTCCGTAAGGAAATATAACAGGTTTTGGTTTTAAAGGAGTTATGTAAGATCTAAACTGCTGCTGGCTGTTATCAAGTATATAGACCTTGATTTCAAGCCATAATGTGGCTTTGATAAATGAAATGTCATTCAGCAAAGGTAACTTAGATCAAATCACTCAAATGTTGCTCTGAGTGAGCAAGCAATCCTGGTGTCTCCCTGACTTACTCTCTGTTCCCAACCTTGCAGTAGCAAGACCCTTCAGCCTTTGAACATGAGCATGTCAGGCTGGAAAGTGGGAGAGCCTGACCACATAATTTTTACCCCTGTCCTCTGTCACCCTCCCCATGACACTGCCTGGGGCTGCATGGGAGCCCATTTCTCTCTCCAGATGCATCCAGAGCTCCAGACCCAGTAAGGAGCTGCAGTTCTGCTCTAGCCAAAAGCTACTGAGACAGCTGAAGATTTCCAGAGTGCTCCAGCAAAGATCCATTCTTAAAATATCCCAGGTCTCATAGAAGAATCTGTCTGGACCCCACACTTCAAAACTGTACCTTGTGCTCACTGACTCTCACCTACCTGCGAGCATCAAACATTTGCTCTTTCTATAGCCTTCAACTCTTTTTTTCCTTGTTTGCATGAAATTTCTTGTATGGACTGCAAAGCAGAACGGTGAAGAAATATTGTGTTTTAAGCAGCAATCTCGAACAGGAAGCCAAATCCATTATTATTTTTTTCAAAGCATTCAATTCAGTGTAATCTTCAGACAACACGAAAAGAAGAGCCTTATTTCTCCCAGGCTTGGCAGTTACTTTTTGTTAAAGGATTTATATAGCCTGAATTTTGCACTTAAAGCAACATTTAATCAACACTTATATTGCTTAGCATTGCACTGTGGATGTCTGATCATTTGACTGACTAATCCAATCTTCTCTTTCCCTGTCCAACACCGAAATGAGAGGCTTCTTTTAGAATGGGGGAAGGCTCGTCGCCTGAAGGGCTGGGTTTAGGAGAAAAGGGCAGTCTCTTAACAGACAAGACCAGCAGCCACATAAGTGGCTCAGCTGGAGCTCTGGAGGCCACTACACATGAAGAAGGCACAATGTCCCCCACACTACAAGCAGGCATCTCCAGCAGCAGCACAGAAGATGTGCTGTCTCTGTTCCTTGGAGCCCACAAGCCTCTGCTGGTGGTTGGGAGGAAAGGAAGTGGGAGAGGCCTGTTACCCCTCCTTCTCATTCTTCTCTCAAAGATGCAAGCACCCACTGTGGCAAAAGACACATGGCTTGCAGATTGCACAGGGTCACATAAGACAAGCTTCTGCCTTTTCCTCCTGCTCTCTCTATGCTGTGACTTCCCTGCTGATCTGGCCGAGGCCGGCTACTTCTGCAGCCCTGTCCCAGCCACATAGCCACGTGGTGCTTCTCTTTACCTGCTGTCACTGCAAAAGGGACACTTCCTGTCCCCACAGAATGTCTGTGACACTCATTTAATGTCTGCAAATCATTTTGAGTTCATGAGGAGCAAGGTATAGTTTAAGCATAACAATATATCTACACAAACCTCTATCTAACACTGTATGTCAACTTATTTAGATGTTCCATTACTGCTAGTGCTCATGTAATTTACAATTAAACAATTCAACTTGTCTGCTTGTGGAATTTCTTTTACCAAGGCAATGAACCAGAGAAGCACTATGAAGTGTTTTGAAAAGCTGACAGACTCCCTTAGATACCGCTCTACAGGCACACAATTACAGAATCCCCGATGTAGGAAGGGATTTCTGCAGATCATCCTGTCCAAACCTCTGAGCTTTGAATATCTACAAGGACAGATTTTCCAGCCACCAGGATCCTCCCCCAACTGCCATGATCTCTCAAAGATGACAGAGAGGGACCTCACGATGACACCATAGAGCTCCACAGCACCCTTGTGTGCTTCCTGTCTGGTCCCATGGACTCATGTACGTCCAACTGGCTTAAAGGCTCCCTGGCTATATCTCGCTTTGTGTTTCACTCCTGCAGACTCTGCAAAGAAAGGAAACAAATGTTTCTTCATTATTTCTTACAACATAAAATTGGGAGGACAGAGCTGTGAATGGGTTCAAAAAGCAATTAAATAAATTTGTGAAATAAAAATCCATCAGGATGCTGATAGCACTACCTGATAGCAGGCAGTCCTTATTCCAAAGACTGCCAGACAGTCAGATGCCAAACACAGGAAACCTCACAATCTGATAACCACATCACTTCCCTTTTCCTTGTGTCTGGTCACTATTCTTGTTGGCTTACACGGAAGAAGAGATCTGTCAGACTTCCACACTACCAGACAAGGTCTTGGACTAAAAAAATTTTGGTTCCACTGAGTAAATTCTTGCCCAGTATGTTTAATGTTTTTTCTCTGCAATTTAAAATGTAAGTTTTAAAGTTTCCAATTCTGGTGAGAGCAGTATATTACAAGCACTCCTGTGATACAGGTCTCAGTGTGAATCCCTGGCCATTCAAATGAGCAGTCTGGGAAAAAATGCTTTCATTGCTGTAGCTGTCCACCAGCACAAGCATCATGCTAACTGGACTATAGAAGCAGAGAGCTGAAAGCACTCTCTAAAAATAGGTTTTAAACAGCCAACATAAACTGCACTTGCAGCACTGACAAGCACTGAAGCTGTCTGGGGTTAGCTGTAGCCTCTTCTGCTGATTTCTCCTAATCCAGCAAGGCTTTTCAAGTAAGTGTTATGAGCCATTTCATGCTTGGTAATTGCAGAGATCTTCAGTCTTTAAGGCAATTTGTTGATTCCTGACTTTGGCAAAGTCCACACAAGATTTAAATCTGTCTCCACTTTAAAATATTGTCATACCCTGAAGCAACAAGTGGGAGACTCTGCTCATCTCAAAGCTAGTGTTTTCATGAGGATGGCAGAAAGCAGAATATGTGGTTGTGGTTCATGATGATGATTCTCTGAAGTCATAGTGACCTTTCTTGAAAGCAGCACTGAAGAATAAAAAAGCATTATATAAACTGTGCATCCTTAAGAGAAACCAAAGGTGCATAATGGCATCAAATTTCATTAAATACTAATAGATCCTGTTACAAAGGGGACTGTTGCTAGTAAATTACTAATTCAGTCCACTGAGTTATTTTTATCTCTAAAATTCTGCCTTAGCAGTAATTTTCATACAAAATAAAAAAGACACCTATTACTTCTGATTTTCAGGATTTTTTTAATGTGTATGTTTCAAATCTCATGAATATTCTGAGGGCTTCACATGTGGGGGTCAGCAAGAGACTGTGCTAGCACTGCCCTCTTTAATATGTATATTAGCCACTGGTGGTTGGGGAGATTGCTAAGTGTGCAGCATAAGCAATTTGCCAAAGCCACAACTCTCTGCTTCCCTGCAATTGAACGTAGATGAAAGAGGATTTTTCTTTACCCTACGAAATAGACTCTTTTCAAGACTGGAAGTCAATTCAGCTACAGGACTGGTATCAGAAAGATGCAAAGAAAATGAGAGCAAAATAAGTAAAATGAAAAACAGAGAAACAGTACTAGTGTTAGTCATCTATATGCTATTTATTCTCTTCAGTATAGGTTTCATCGCAACATTGATGGAATACAAATTGACGCAAAATTCATGTAAATTTATGTAAATGCATATATAAATGAGTTGCAGCCCTCAGGGTCCTGGCAAGTTGCCATAGTGGCTCTGAGCACAGCAGAGACTTTGCACCACTGTAGTACTCTGAGAGGTGTTATTATGAATTGGAGTGTGGTTTTCCGAGAAACATTAGTAGTTTTATCAGTTTCTACATGGGGTTTGCCAGGGGCAAAAGAAATACCACTTTGTGAACTTTTGGCTTCCTATCTGAGTTAGTAATAGTACTGAGCCTAGAAATAGCTCACGTGTGACCATTACGAACCTTTCACTTTCTCAGCAGAGTTTATAGGCACTGTGAGACAGAAACACACAGCTCATGAACATGATAAACTTCACCAGCATTACTTTAGAATCTGTAATAGCCATGAACTCAGAAATAGCTGGTTCATGACCATTATAAACTCCTTTGGCTTCTCAGTGGAGCCTTTCTAATAGCCATGAGCACAGAAATAGCTGGTTCACAACCATTAAGATCTTTGTCAACATGCCTGTTGGGAATATAATGGTTGTAAGCCCAGGAACAGCTAGTTCACAGTTTTTATACCTTTTTTTTTACTTCACCATACTGAAAGACAAGTATGTAGCCAATGTTTTGCCGGTAACAAATAATGTCATCATACAGGCTTACTTAGCCATTCAGGGATAATGCAACAGAATAAAATATAATACATTAGGGTAAACAGCAGGACTGGATTTAGGTAGGTTTCCAAAGCTTGTGGCTTATAACTGATGCATTTCCATCTATCTGTCATGGTATTTAGCCCCATTGGATTATTGCTCATAGAATCAATCCCATCTCCATTCACAAGGGCAAAGGACACCGCACAGGAGGTGTCAGAGGAAATACCAGGAGCAAGGATGGGGTACTAACCTGAAAGTGTGATGGGCTGTTCAGGGAAGCAGCTCTTCTTCTTTTCCTGTAAAAAGATCTCAGGATGAATTTGACACCTTTATGTCCTGTCTACAGAAATATCTGTGGCCAGGTCTATAAAGGCACTTGCTGGATTTTTCTAACTGAGGATATATTGATTCCAGCTGGCTGTTTGTTGACCATATAGCCCAATTAACACAGCTGGCATGGCAGCTGATAGCCTGCACACAAACTCCCACCTCAGATCTTTACAACCCATACACATGAGCTGCGCTCAGCCATGGCACGATGAGAAGGAAATCTGCTCACAGCCCTCTTCATTCTCCACAAAACACCTCATCTTTGCAAAGAACTTCCTCCTTTTCAGTAGTCTTCTAGAGCAAGTGTGGAAGGCCTTCAGGGTTCTCACAGGTCCTTTGCTAGAAATTCTGTATATTTACAGAATACCTACATGACAGTTGAGTATCATTTGCAACCTATTCCGAAGGAACAAATATATAACGAGTCCCAACTTCTAATTCTCAAAAGGGAATGGAAGCATGGAAATACTTTTCCTCTGTGACCCTCCCCACAGACTCCAGCTCCATGCCATTTCCTTCAAATTCCCAAGATCCCTCTCCTTTCCAACAGCTAGCCACTGATCTCCCAGAGTTCACATCTGTGTACACCTCTCTTACCAGAGAGAGATTTTTCTGGGGGTTGAAAGCCTCTCCTTTGCCCAGCTCACTATAAAAAGGACTGAGTGAGGGCAACAAAGCATAAAGGTACTGGTGACACGGTGGGGAAGCATTTAAGCATTCATATGCTCTTCTCCCTAATGCTTTGGGGAATTTATTCTTTCTTTTAATAAGGAGTGCTTGTGCAAATCAGCCCCTTTGGGGCCTTGTAGTTGTAATCCTGGGACCCAGTTCTGCTTCCACTGAAGTCAGTGGCCAAATCTCTATTGACTTCAAATGAAGCAGCTCTAGGCTCTTTGGTGTTTTCGCCATATTTCCCAATAAGAAATCATTCTCGTTAAAGCTCTGACATCACATGATGCAACCAGCTGTAAAAATTATGCTCTTGGTGTGTACAGATGTTCAGAAATAGAGAAGTGATTTTTCAGTGATAATAGTATTTCTCTGTGGCACAGCAATCATGGGAGCTGAATCATTGAAGGATAGAAATCCTCTGGAGACAGCATGTACTAACACATGAGGCTTCAGAGAACAGATCATGTTCCAGCAATGAGAATAAGCATAAGAGAAATCAACCATTTTAAATATTTTTACCTTAGTTTTCACCATTTAAAAACTCCCACCTTTGGAGGATTTGGTAAAACGACAGATGGAGCTTTCAAGAAAGTTAAGGGATGAAATGAAAGACTGAATGGGCAAACTGGCAGGAAAACAATATGAGAAAGAGATGCTGAGGAGTGTTGTTATGGTGGTGCTGGGAAAGGACATTAGTCCCAAGAAAAGAGATGAGATGATCAAGGGCCTGATCCTACAAATCTTTATTTGCTTATGTGAATGATCTCATTGATCTTAGCAGGACTCTGTGCCTGGGAAACTGTTTGTGGAATCAGATCAGAAGAGTGTTAAAGAGCAAATGCTACCTCATTCACTGCCTGCCTAACCTGCAAACATTTAGGCAGAGGGACAGATCAGGGTATAGAGGGAGAAGAAAGAGGAGGAGGAGGAGGGCATGTCAGAGTAAGAAGAGATAGTAACACAGCTGGACAGATTTCACTCTAGTGTTAGCAGAGTGATGCCATTGATGCCCCTTGATCTAAAAGAAAGAGGAGATCCAAGTATTCATATAGATGTGGCACTTGGGGACATGGTTCAGTGGTGGACTTGGCAATGCTAGCTTAATGCTTGGAGCTGATGATCTTAGAGGTCTTCTTGAGAGTTTACTTAAAAATGTATTTTAAAAATTAAATGCACTTCCTGGATTGTTTACCTCTCCCAAGACTTAGCCCAAAACTGCTAAAAAATAAGAAATAAATGTGTCAAAGAAATAAATGTGTCAAAGTAAAAATGTTGTGTTAAATACTCATTTCTTGTATCTGCTTTGTACTCTTTACAGTACCTGCACAATTCCGCATTTGAATGCCTGATTCCTACTGAAACTAGTAGGAGTTAAGCACTTAAATGTCTGAGAGCTTAAGCTCTAGCTCACTAATATTATAAATGTAACAGTGGTCTACCTGTTTTCTCCTAATAATGCTTCATCTAGTTTCTGATTGTTTATTTTGTTTCACAGCAGAGCTAGCGCATTAATAATAGGTATTTATATACAGAAGCTATCAAAAAATGTTTTCCATTAAAAAGATATTTATTTTCAAAAGCTTTGGACTAAGTAGTAAGTTACACACACATTAGTTAGTGCAAAAAGATGTATTTACAGCAGTTGTATTTTCCCTAGGACCACAAATCTTTATTTGTTACTAGGTGCTAAGGTGCTCCTGTCCTTGATGGCATAAAAGGTTGCTCTACCAGCCCTCAGAGAAAAGGCAAAATAGTGGATGTAATGTCTTTTATTCTATTGCATAACCTGCTGCTAATCACAGAGCAGCTTAATTGCTGCAGTGAGAAAGATAATGCTTTTAGCTCTAGCATTATAGACACTGATGTTTTTCAGAAAAGCTTAGGAAAAGGATTTTTAAAAATCTAAAACAAGAATAAAATTATACAGGAAAATTGCTTAATTTGACTATAAAATCTATTGTGCAAAAATATGTGAATGTGAAACAATTGCAATCATTTCCTGACATGCAATCAGAAGAAAGGCAAGCAGAACAAAACTATCATCTATTAACAATTTGGGGAAATTAAGAATATTCAATGCTAATCCTTTTTGTGTTGTAGGCAGGTGGGAAGGTAGAAAAAAAACCCAACATGAAAACACAGGGAGGTGACAATAGAGATTTCTTTTAAGGTTCTAAGCAGCATAGAATAAATATCTAATTTTTTTCCCTGCACGTAAGTTTAGTTTCAGAGAGAAATAACTCAATAATGACACCATGCCAGAGAAATCTGTCCTTTCACCACCTGAAGTATAGTTTAATCTGTCTGAGGCTGCAAGAATCAGATCTATTTTTAGTAAACATAATGCTAAAAAGCTGTCTTTGCTTTAATTGAGCTCATTGGACTAATCACTAAAGATAGGAGATCAAGGCACAGTTCCTTAAGAAATATGACTGCAATAAATGTTGACAATATTGGCAATCTTTTCTAAAATAGAAAAGTATAATATTATTGATTCTGATCTCTCCCTCGATTTGAATGAATATAAATGTAATTCCATGGCCTTACTAAAGTTTCTCCACATTTACCCCAGAATCAGTAAAATCAGGAGCAGACTATTTATTCACCATTCTGAAGAAAATATCTAGCTTTTTACAATGGTAGATTTTTTTTAACCAAGCTTTTTGTGACCAAACTTCTTTCATGAAATATTAAGGGTCATAGTGGGATGTGAAAAGTGCAACTCTAAGACCCACTAAGTGAGGACAACAGTCCTCACTAAACTCACAGACCTAGATTCATATATAAGGATCATATATAAAAATCCCATAATTTTCTATTATGAATGTGAATAACTAATAGGATTTATTTTCTCTTTAAGGTTTTGACTATTCAGACTCAAAATTGACTAAATGCATGAAGTCTGAAAAACCATGCACCAAATTTTGACACATTTCCTTTCCTTTATCAAAAATTCTTGTCATGACATGTTTTTTTCTCAGCCTATACTCTTAAGGTTTTCTCCACCTCAGTGATCTATTCTCCCTTTACTCTTTTCAATAACATAAAGACTTTCTGAAGGGCACTTGCTCATGAGTCCTCCAATTTATTAAAGGTGCCCACCACATAAACAGAGAACAACACAGGCTTTCAAAAGATGCTCTGAGAGTAGTAAGGAGGAGTGGGTACACGTCAAAGGGAGTGTAAGGGATAAGGTAGAGCCAGGGCAACAGAGCAGCTTGCTGTTACATTTTTGTGGAGGCGTATCCTGGTGTTCAAAGGGAGAGGTAGCTCTGGGAATCCTGGCTGTGGTCAGTATCAGCACCATGTGCAGCAGCAGTTGATGGCACAGAGCCAGCCTCCACACTGTTGCCACCAGAAGCAGGCATATCAGAAGCACCCCTTTCTTTTCAGTTGCATAAAAGGCAGGACACAAGATGACAAAAACAGTGAGTTATACAAAAGTAGAAGAGTTGCCCCTTGCCAGTTATAATGCAGGTAACACGGAGCAAAAAATTGCAGATTAAGCCAAAAAAACAAGAACATTACATTTTGATGGTCAATATAGTGATGCATCGTGCACTGAAGACAAGCGCTAGGAACATCCTTATTTGCTGGTAAAAGCTTCCTCAGATGCTTGAAATGTTCCATTTGTCTGGAGGGGCCACCAATGTAGTGGTGACTGACACCTTCTCAAAGACTGTTTGGAGATCACTCAACTGAGCACCAAAGTCTTCTGGGACCCAATCCAACCCCTGTTCACATGTCTCTCTTTGACCATTAAGAGGAAAAAAAAAATATTTGTGCATTTTTTTTTGATAGTCAAGCAGTTAGATCATTCAGCCTTGTGGCAGGAGATCTGGTGTTTTCAGATTCTACCTAATCAATACCGTTGTTCCTACTTATTAAAAAAAGGTTGTGAGGAAATGACAGAGAAAAACTTACGATCAGCAAGAGTCTCCAGCTTAAACAAAAAATATCTCATTCTCTCTGTGTGCTGTATAAATCTGGCATGTATTTTGGAAATACCTAATACGTTTCACTTCCAGTTGAAGCTTAAAATGTAAATCGGTATAAGAACATTTGGCAGATAACCCAAATTACAGCCTCGCCACTGCAATATCATTAGGAAGGAGATATATTAGAAAACTAATCTACTAGTAGGTGTGGAACAAACTGACACTTGCCTTTAAGCTCTTACAATGCCTGAATTATAGAATTTATTATTACCTGAAGATATTTAAAGTCAATCAAATATGTATCTGAACTCTAGAATGAATTATTATCACTGTCACTGAATTGAAATCTGTTAATTATGTAGAAAGGATCCATTTGCAGAATTGCTGCATAGATAGATTTGTACCATGTGCCTGATCTGAAGATGTTCACCTATCATTTAAAATCAGATTAATCTCTTGCATTTCAATACATAAATGCGGAGACATGAATCTGAAGGAAAAGACTCTAAGGCAAACTCATAATAGTTTAAATTCCAGTTTCTTTTTGTGAAGGGATCTAGAAGTCCCTGGGACATTAGCCACTAGAGAAAAACAGGAAAGCTTCTACTTGACAGTGGAATGTAGGACATTTAACAGGCTAAACATATTCAGGGTGAAATTTTGACTTCAGTCAAGTCAGCAGCAAAACTCCCTATGACTTTTAAAGGCCAAGATTTTCTCTTATCTCATTGTAAGTGTCTTTGAGCCCAACTTTGTAAGATGATGAACACCCAGAAGAAATGACTATGCACAGTGACTGCCAAAATTATGACTTAGTTTCAGTTCAGGCATATCCAAATGTTTCTTCATACCCTATAGGAGAGGAGATGTTCTGTACATGTGGGAACAGGTTCTTCATAAACCAGACACAAAGCCTGTCTTCCATGTCAGGGTATTGTTTAGGGATGCAGAGAGTGGAACAAAGCTTCAAAGGAAGAAAAATCCCCTGCACTCATTTCTTCCAGCCACCCTCCTCCTACCCAGGAGCAATGAAAGAAGTCCTTTTTGTTACCTCCACTAAGAAATTTTCCTAAGAAGCGATATTTTGAATTTTCCTTACAACCTATATTTTGAATTTTCCTTTGACTAAGTAGAAAAGGAACCAACAAGACAATTTACAAGTTGGTTTACAAGTTTGGACAATTTACAAGAGGTTACTAGCCTCCCAGTTGAAATTAAATTTAAAAAAAAAATCACAGGACAGCAGCACAGTAAGGAACAAGGAAATAAAGCAGAAAGGAAAACAAGCAATAAAATGTTCTCATTGATTTTGTACAACAGTCCGAATTGTTCCTGGAATCTGATTCAGGGTCAATCGTGAGGTATGGGAAAAGGAAAAAGGACAAAGTACTAGTAACAGATACAAAACTGTTTCAAACATGCTCTTTAGACCTTGGGAGGGAAAAAACAATAGCATGCAAACTGAGAAATCATGCTTTTTATTTAAAGGAGAAATATGACAGATCAATTTTATTCATTGTTTACATCCCTGGATTAAGACAGAAGGATTCTATAGGTGTTAGTTAAAAATCACACAGAACCCAATTTCAAAATCCATAATATTTTTTGACTACTTAAAAAAATTAGTCAGTAGTATTGTAATTTCCTGCTAACTCTCTCCTGAACAACTTCTTCAAGAAGATGTCCAAATGAGCTACAACTTTTCTGCATTCCTACTCTCACATCTACATGGGGTCTTATTTCCTGAATATTCAGTCTTATCTCTATTTGCTAAATCTTCTTATCCCTATCTCATCTGGGGATCTGTATTCACAAACTCAAAAGCTTTCACCTTAACAAGGTGTCTAACATGGAATATTTGTAAACACGGGAAGATGTCAGCTAGAACAAACCATAAAGCTGTAGTAGAACCTGTTTTGACCAGTCAAGAGCAAAACACATCTCCCAGCCACCAACAATGTTCTAGCACTGCCTCTTCTGCAAAATTACCTCCAGTTACACACCTTGCTAAAATCCTGTAGTAAATTAGGTATCACCCAAAGTAACTAGGAGTATAGCCACATGGTTAATATCTCACTTGCCTTGTAAGAAAATATTGATTCTACTACAGTTCTGTTGCATTTCAGCACAGGGCTGGCTAATGTGACCTAGTATTCTGTAGTAAAAACAGACCTCTCTGTCAGTGCCAACAGCCTCAGTGTTTTATGCCCTCTCCTTGTCAAAACAGAAGCATTAGGAAAAGAAACCTCCTGTGAACCTCACAGTTGCACCTGCTTTTTCTTTTCTCCTTGCTTTGAAGTTTTGATAGCACATACTTCATACATTTGTTAGCTTTTGGTGATGACTTACAAGTTTTTGGGGCTTGAAAAACAAGTCTTCATAGCCCCAGAATGCCTACAACCGTTCAAAGTGGCAGACCATACACATCTTTGGAAACAGACAAAAATTCTTCCAATAACATCTAAGACAGATGAAATAGCCTCAAAGACACTGGTTTTTCTGAATTCTACCTAGACAACAGTGACCCTAAAGCATTGGAGTATGCATCTTTAATCTTTTTTAGCCTATATAATGTCACTGCTGTGGTTCTATCATTCATAAAAATCACAGGCTTTATTATGACTCCTCTGAAGCTCCTATTTTCTACAAGAGCTAGACGGACCGGTACAAACAGAAAGAAACTGAATTCTAAACTCCACAGAAACTTTCCAAAAGGATTTTGCTGAGGTTCAGATGTAAAATTTAATCTGGATGCTTATAACAGACCTTAGTATATTGAATAGTGTAAGATAGAATCACAGAGTAAGAGCATTAGAAAGAGCCTGAGATAACAACATTGGTACCAGCTTAGCAAAGCATGAGCAGCAATTGTAAACAGCGTGTGCCTAGCTTAGCTTTAGTCATGGTAACAAGAAATAAGCCTGGAAAGCATCAGTAGTGAGAACATTCATATTTCTAAAGCTGAATGAGAGCTTTCAATGGCTGAAGGTCAGAAAGCAGCTCTGATTGTAAACAAAGGAGACTTCTATCCCCTCTGGCACTGAACCTGCATTCCTGATTAAAATCCCATCTGCACAGGCCCTAAAACCTTCTTGAAACTCTGAAGCTGAACTGAGGTTAAGTTAGGTAACATGCATCCTAAATGTCATATACTTGCAGCAATTTCTACAATAACTGTTCTTCCTTTTTCTTTCTGATTCACACAATTACAGATCTGATATGTTCCATCTCACTGTAATATATGCTAATAACAGCTGGCCTGTGCTGCATCGCTCTTTATTTGCTTATTTAATGCATTTGAGGTTTTTTAAAAAATTATTTATTCTTGTACTATGAGAATATGGTTTATATGGATCCAATTCTTTGAAATATCTTTTTTTCCAGTTACATCTAAGGTTCAGCATGAGCACTCTCTTGTATCAATGAAAGACTTTGAAATGCTGGCTAACACTACTTATTGAAAGAGATTTTATTTACGGTGGTGCACTACATTTCAAATCATTTTTATAAATTAGGGAAGGAACACTAACTTTTCAGTTCTTCAAAATATGTTCACTGTGGTGGTGACACAGAAAAGAAACAAACAATCCAGGACTTACGGATCATCACATCCAGAGGGAAAAATGCTTTGGTGTTTTAGCTACCCTCAAATCAACTTCATCCGAAGACAGACTTAAAAATAGGTATAGAGACAGATGTAGAAAGTTATGGAAAACAACTTTTTACTGTGGTTCATATAGCGGCACACTGATTACTTGGTTTAAATTCAAATTTCAAGAAATAAAATAGGGAATAATGATTTAGATCCACTCAAAGACATTTTACTTCTTTGTTTCAAATACTGCTAAAATGCTCCCATGCACACTCTTCTGGGGATGAAACTATTGTCTTTTGCTTTTAGAAGAAAATACTGTTGAAGGTAGGTTGCTGTTGAGCTTATATGCAAGCTCAAACCTTTACCCTATCACAGACACCTGTGATCTGTAATTTAATCAGACTGATAATTGTGAGACTCCTTCTGAGGGCTTATTTGCTCTCCCCATTTAACTTGGGGACTTACTAAGGTCCCTTTCAGGTGAAGTCCTCTCCCCATAAACAGAAACTTGCTAGGGACTATGTATTTAATATAAACAAGTCATCAACACCCTGGGAACACAATGTTCCCTCATGCCTGGTATTCAAAGAGCTCAGCTCTCAGTGTATATATTCTTTAAAAACAAAAATCTGTATCCCATGTAAATATCTAAAATGAAAATTGTACTTTATACAAGCCTATAAATTACATCATGAGGTGCTTATTACATACTGTTGTTTGAGGTTGGACGTAACACTAGACAAAGACCTATTAGGAAATAGTAGGTTTCCTTAACCTGGACTTTACAGAATATTATACTGCACTTCACAGCCTCCTATGCCAAGCAATCACAGCTATGATGATGAGCATTTCTTTCATTCCAAACCTAGAAAATGTTCTTTATTATATATCTATTTTTAAATATGGGTCAGTCAGGTGTAACAAATAAGGCCCACAAGCTCCCACAGGTAAAATTGCTTCTTTGTTAAAGCTGGATCCCAGGAAAGGCTGAACTGTTCCCAGCTGGCACCAGTTCTCAATTTATATGATCAAAGTTGAAAACACAGGCGTCACCTTGATGTCCTTAGCCTTTTGTTTTTACTGTATAAATGTATACTTACATCAGTGATTAGAAGTTCTGCTTCATCTGCTGCTGAACATTACCTGGTTGTGTTCCCTGCAGCCTTTACTGGAAACAAAACCTAAAGCCATGTAACTTAGACGTTTGTTTTCTCTAATGGCAAAGCACTGTAAAACAGCTTATTGCTTCCCTCCTCCTGGACATTTGGTTCCCTACTTTGCAAATCCACCTGGTTCACAGCTGCAGCTCAGTGCCCTCCCAGCTCTGCTGACTGGAAGGGCTGCAGGGCTGCCTTGGGCTCTTTGGGCTGCTCTCTGATCTCAATCACCAGAAGGATCAGAGGTAAGGTTTCTTTTTTAAAAAAAAACCCTAATTTTGAAAAGGGATTTGAATAATTTCAGTGATCTAGTTTGCAACACATCTCTACAAATACTTGTATCATCACAGCTAAGAAACTAGTAGGCAAAATATTGTGGAGAGGGGGAAAAGGCAGAGGAATAGGAAAATCAAAACCTCTTAAACCGGTTTTGATGATAGGAAAAATATTACTGGAGAATGTCACTGGGATGGAGTTGTTGGAGCATGGCTTTGTTCAGCAGGATGAGCCAAATAATTGTTTCGCTACAGGAAAAGAGCCTAAACACCTTTGCCATGGAGCACTGGACACGTATATCTGTCACTTTGTGCCAGCTGTGCTGGTTGTCCGGCAGCACAGAAGGACAACCAAGAAGTTTAGTGAATTCCATTCATCAAAACGATACAAATATTCAGTGGAACCAAAAATGTGGGGTTGTTGTTTTGGGGGTTTTTTTTTCCCAAATGAGGGAGTTAGCTTAAAGAAGAAGGGAAGGGAATTATGCTTGTGAGTGGGAAAAGAAATGAGATGCGTGGAAGAATCAGGGCAGGAAAAGAATAGTGGAGAAGGACAAGGATGGAATTTGGTCCTTCAAGGGTAGCAGTTATCAATTTGGCTCACCTGTGTCAGGAAAATTTGCCACTGGTCTTTCAAAAAAAAGCAGCACGGAAAGAAAGATAACCATTACAAACAATAACCTTTACAAACAATAACCTGCAAGTTATTACCTTGCAGTCAGGCTTCTTGTCTATAAGACAGAAATGGACCATCATTTGTAAGCAAAGCTCTTCTGTGTGATGTTGTTTTCACAGATGTGTGTCCATTCTACGGGCACTTCCAGAGGTGGAGACAAGGGGTTGCACCCCAACCTCGCCAGGCTGAACTTTGGAGCAGGGAATGCAACAAAGCTGTAAACATTCCATTGTCTGACATAATTTTTAAAACTGAGAGGCAACTTTATGAAATTGAACCATCTTTCAGGGACTCCTCTTCCTTCCAGAACATCCCAGCATACAACCTGCACTTCCTTCAACTCCTCCTAAACTTCATTTAATTGAGCAGTACTGGTTGCACATGACTCCAAAGCAAGAACAAATAGCAGGATGCAATTGCCAAAAGTCACTGCAGTGCTGCTATTGAGGCAGGTTTTGTCTTCTCTGCAATACCTACATGATTCAAAGTAAGGATAGACCAATCTCTTTTCAAGAGTAACAGACTTGCAAAGGTAAAAGGAGTAAGAACCCTGAAATCAGCAACTCCAGTGACAAAATGTTATCATTTATAAGTTACTAAAATCTCTGTCTGTTACATACTTGCCATGATATGAAAATACAGTTCTTTCTGATTTTTGCCATTTTCATAGAGGAGACTTTGATTTTCAATGGCATGCTCAATTTTTGTACTCCATTGCATTGGAGTTAACTCTTGATGGAGCAAACAGTAATCAAGCACACAGTAATTTAGCACAGAATTAGGAAGTCCAAAATAGATAACAGAATCCAGGCAGCCTAAGAAATAAACCAGAGTTTTGTTTTCATGAAGAAGCAAAGCAAACAGCAGCAGTGCCAGAAAATTGGTTTACCATGACTGTGCAAAAAAGCTTTACCTACTGGCAAAATTGTGCATGAGTCCAGAGCTCCTTGCCTACAGCTTATTAATGATAAATCAGGGAGTCATTCCCCAGAGCACTGTCTCATCCTGCCACTGGGCTGGATTCTGAGAGCATTACCTAATTTTCTACTGACCTCTTCGGACTCGGAGTGATCAGTAGTTTTCCGAAAAGGGCCAAAAGCTGGATGATTTCAATGGTTTTGCTGCAAACAGAAGTCTGCCTTCTGATTTGGTAGTAGTAGTAGTATCCTGCATCCTTTAAAACAATCTTTTTCTCCCTGAAAAAAGTAAATAAACCCCAATAATTTCCTCTGTTAGGAAAAATGTCTTCAGTCTCTCTTGTCAGCACACACCTGACTGCTGCTGTGTCTGACACTGATAGCCTTTGTTCTGTTTACTTTAAAGAATAAACTACTGCTGTTTGATTTAGTTTTTCATTTTTAACATGTAAGCCCTCTCTTGATCCTGCATTCCAGAGAAAAGGAACTAGAGTTCCTTTAAATATCATGTAAGGCGCCTCTGAAGCAAGAGCTGTAGATATAAATCCCCCTAGCAAATTTATGCAACTAAGATTTATACGGAAAAAAGAAAAATAACAACAAAAAAATCATGTGAGCACCGAGTTCCCCTGGCAGCACGAACATGTCAGGTGTACCTCAGCCCAGCCACTCACTTTTTATTTAACTGTCAGGACACATGTTTTAATGCTTCTAGCTGCATTGCACCAGTATAACTTTTAAATCTAAAGGTCAGCCACCCACACCAAAGTTCAAAACACATTTAATGCAAACAAGAAATCAAATCAAAGGTGGCTTTCATCAGACCTGGCTTGAACTAGCTAGGCAAGATAAAGTGCATTAATATATGCAGGTTCCAAATTTTAAAGCAAAAAAATTCTTGTCAGGGCCACATGAATTGCAAAATGAGTAAGCTATAAAGAGCTGTGTTCTTCCTTATGTTTGTATTTGTTTAAAGTACCAAAGCTGTCAGAGCTACCCAAGGAGGGGTTTGTATACAGGAGGAAAAAAAACCCAGAATAATGAAATTTAACATTTCATTCTTCAGGAAGAAATATGGACCCTGATGTTCTCTCAGGAAACTAAGTGTAGTTGAGTAGGGTGGTCAGAAACAGGTTTGAAATTACTGATTGTGAATCCCTAATCCTGGGTCCCTGATCTCAAAGGCACTCTCCAAGTCATGCTACTGGAGGTGCCTAATGAAGCTGTGATGGCCACTCAGCCTTTAATATCAAGAGTGACTGTCAATCCAGAGCCCTGCAATTTGAGGCTGCCCCATATCTCCGAAAGAGGCAGAAAATCAGCTGCAATGGCTAAGTTAGAAATCAGTAGAGGATGTCTCTACACAGCTCACAGAAAGACAGAAGGAAAAGAAATTACTTCCCCTTCTGTCTCCCTTCCTTTCTCAGTTCTGGAAGGTGGCAGAGGAAGCACAAGAGCACTTCCCAAAATCTGGTAGTCCCACTACGCAGGAATATTCCTTCCCTGGCCAAGTTGCCTGGGCTTTATGCTGACAGATGAACAAAACCACCAATATGTCCAAGAAAACTGGAAACACGATAAAAAATGTGAAATTAAATAGGAGTTTGGTTTGGGTTTGTACAGGACCAGACCACAGCAACAGCTGCTCAAGATGTAAACATGGTCCTCTTTAGCATGGAAACCACTTATACAAGTTGTTTGAATTGGCTGATCCTCAGCAAGGGGAAGATGATATTTATATAAATCCTACACTTCATCCCAGATAACAACATAGCGAAATCTTAATCCAAATGACATGGGGCCTGATCCTTCAGACTCTTGTGTGAAGACTTCCTGATTAATTCCCCGCATCTGAAACTATTTTCAAGTGCATTTGTCTGATGCAAATATTTACAGTTCTTAATTAGGCAGCTCCAATCCTTGCACATCTTATCAGATTTTAAGATACCCCAATCCGCATGGTAATCGTGGAATCACCTCTAGAGATGTACAGCAATCCCTGACACATATCTGACTGTGCTAAGTAAAAAGGAATAGATTTTTCAGGTGGGCTTTACAGCACTTTACAGCTTATGCAGTCATTTACAGCCCCAGAAAGCAGGGATTGCAAACTCCCCTTCCAAAGAAGAGAACAGTCTGAACAAACCTAGATGTCAAATTCAACCATGCTGAACATGGGGAAGTGGACTATGACTCAGGAGTCACCATATCTAATCTTCAAAACTTTCAGGCTGGTTTATATATACAAAGCCAGAGAAAGAAAAAACAAAACTCCACATATTTTTTCTCTTCATTTTCAAGCCATTTTTTTAGTTCAGACCTAGGGCCAATGGTCTTAGGTTTTTGTCTTCCTGAGTAAAAAAAAGAGTTCATCTAAAATTTGTGTAATTTTTTGCATTTTGTGAGAATTTAAAAAAACAGTAATTATTCCCATTGGAGGCTTGGCTTTGAGGAGTTTGTTGTTTTTCTTCCTGTGGAAAGTCAAATGATTTTGCTATCAATGGAAAAGACATTTCAAGTGAAAAGCAACTTTTAGTGTAGAAATTTCATCAGTTCCCTTTTCAATGCAAATCTTCCAAATGCTTATACAAGAACTCAGTGCATTTCAAGGTACACTCATACTTCTTCACCTCCTTCAATGAGGCTGTGCAGAGGCTTAACTTTGAGGGTTTGTTTAAGTGTTTTCCTGCAGAGGACCCCCTGAGCCCTTGATGCAGAAGGCATTGTTGTGGTGATTTCAGACCTCCAGGCAGGAAGGAAATTGCACATGTGGCATCTTGCAAAGGACAGGAAATAACACTGGCTTTTTCAGAAAATGTGAAAGTGGGTTTTTCCTTGGATTTTAAATGGACAAATTAGTAGTCATCAGCAAAGGCAAGGAGAGAAGAAAAATTACAGGAAAGTGAACAGTGGAAGAACAGATGTCTTTCTCCTTACAGACTTTACTGAAATGCTTTCAAAGAAATGCCTTTGGATCAAGAATTCCTGAATTATTTTGCAAAACAAAGTAGAACTACAAATGGAAGTAACACTGACACTAAAGGAGATGTTTCCCAACACAAATATAGTAAAACAAAAGGTGGGGGGAGCAGAAGGGAAGGGGGAAGGAAGAAATGCATTACCCTATTAAAGAAAAGAAATAGAAAGAGGTTTTTTAAGAGGTGGAAAAGCACTTTTATATCCCGATGTTTCAGTGGTACTTATATATTCACAGCATTTCACAACCATAATATTGACCAGTGTGTTTGATAAAAGAACTTGTATTTTTATCCTACTATGCCACTATTTTTGCATATCAATAGAAGTGTTTTCCTCCAACCTCAGATATCTATATCTTGGTTGGTCTTATTTAACGAGGATAGAGGACAAAAATAATCTCCCGTTGCTGTACAGTCCACCTAGAGCTGTCTACAGAATCCCAAGATCATTTGCTGTCTAACATATCTTCTCCAAACACCTGAGATTCCTGTGCTTCAGCTGAGCTGCACCACGCCACCCTCTTACCCATCACTCAGCCTGGTTTTGCTGGGGGCTGTCTGCCACTTACCCTCGGCCCTCTTGTGAATGGAGACTCCCTTTGCTACTTTCTTAAGCCCTTACACAGGCCATAAAACCCATAGTCCCTCCCTAAATGCAGGGTACTTGGATTTCCTTTTTTAACTGGGATTCCTGAGTGAGAGATTGTGCAATGTTTGGGAGACCTCAATTTTTGTGCTGAACTGAACATATTTTCACTGCTGAGGACTGCTGGTCATGCTGGACCTTGCTCTGTGGGGCAAGGTGGCCACGTGGCTAGCACACCACAGAACAACAGCAGTTGCAAAGGCTACACATGCATCAGCACCTAATAATTTTGGTACTACTTGATACCATGTGTGTTTAGCATTGTGGCAAGCTGCCTAACAGTGATGTAAATAGGGGATGGGGGGACAATTGTTGCTCTTGTTTGGAATTTCTCCTAACAGGTTTTTATCTTCCCTTGTAGTGAGCAAGTGGAGTGGTTACTGTACAGCATAAGGCTTACTATTAACTGACAAGTAGGCATACTAAATCTGCTTCTTGTACCCTCAGGCACTGGTCTCTAATTCTTGGCTCAGGGACAACACGTTGAACACCAGATTCCTCAGTGTTACTTGCTGACATCAGGGAAAGTGGAGCACAGCATCAGACATCACTTTTGGTGCGCTACTTCTTCAGTACATTAGCCCAGGCTTGTAGAAGTTGGGGTTCTCTGCTTGGGATTAGACATTGGGCAAAAGACATCAGAAAGAGAAAATAACAGATGATGGAAAAGGAGTTGGATGATCACAAAAATACTCTTTTCTGAAAGCTCCCTCAAATGAAAAAAGCACACCCTCAAATAAAAAACACTGGGCAATTCTTTGCTTTCAGTTCCTTCTACAAACTTCTTCCTCAGGTTCATGAGCAGACAGACACCATCTCTGCACTAGTTACGGGCTCCTCGTGCCATATTGTATTTCATGAGGTAACTGGGAAAGCCACATCTTTGTTTGGCACAAAAACATTAAATACTAATTAGGTTGCAATGCACTGCTAAACCATAGCCACTGACAGACTGGAGATATTTCTCTGCTATATTCAAGTATAATAATGATGACGGAAAGAGGCTACCTGTGCTTCTGGTATGAAGGGCAGCAGCAGTAACGCCTATTCAGCAGAGATAAAGGGCTGTCCAGGCAAAGAAGACAGATACACAAGTGAGTCTCACTGATAAAGTAATTCTGGTAAGCCAAACTTGAAGTGAAACATGCATTTATGGACATTATTGCAAGCATGCATGTGCCCGACACTCTCCAGATTTGGATTATAAATTTTACACATGGATGAGTTAATTCACTGCACAACCCTACTGTGGCTAAGATAGAGATGATCTTAAGGGATGTTATCTTTGGATCTCTACTCCACATTCAGAAACACTCTTGTATAGGTCTCCTACATGGAAGAGAAGGAGAAATACCTTTATTGGGCTCCTGCAGCTACCTCTGCTGGGTCATTGGCTCTCTCCTTAAGTGTAATGGGCTACCTCAGGTTCACCTTAGCACACTGACAATGTGCTCTCCTTCCTACTGAGTAACTTTTTAATACCCTGCAATCTCCATGCGTCTCTCAGTTGTGCTGTGAACTGAGTACCTGCAAGAGCACAGCTTGCCTTGCAAGTTGCCAAGGCTACCCTGAAACTCTTCCCTCCTTTCCTCTGCTTCGTGTATCCTTTTCTTGGTATGCAAATGTCAGCAGTTGTAACCTACTGGAGGGAGGCATCTGGCAGTGATGGCTGCCACAAAGGAGGAGGCTCTTACCAAAGATGCTCTGCCAGCAGCATTATGCAGGCTCCCCTTCTCAATTCACATTTCTTGGCACCTACACCCCTGTCTGACTGACTTTTAAATGGGCAAAGAGTCAATCCAACAGATGGGCTAAATGGCAGGCAACCAAGATGCTATGAATGTACATTGTCTGGGTGTAGAGAGTCAAATTGCTAGTCAGAGATATCCAAGTTAATGCCCATCACACAGCAATGTGACGACAGCACAGAGATATGCCACGAATAGCCAAGTTTAAGATGTCTTCCATAACAGCAGCATTCATAGACAGAAAAAATCCAGCAAATGAGGGTCGCAGCTGACCATGCTTGGGAGGGATCCATGAAGGAATTGCGATGGAGGCTAGTCCAGAGAAGAAATTACTTTCCTCTCACAAAGTCACTGTTGCCATCCTCCATCATGATACCTTCCGGCATCACAGGAGAAGATTTTATACAGCACGAGGCAAGCAGCAGAGAAAGTTTATCTTTTGTCTCTCAGGAGTTCTTTAATATTAATACAAAAAGACTAATGCATTACATGTTTTTGCTAAATGGCTTAATAAGCTTTGTGTGGTATGTGGTGGCCTCTGCATGCATGGTATGAGCAGACCAGCCTAACAAGTCTAGTTACCAAGGAAACAGGTTTTTAAACTTGAAACATAGGTATTCATGATAACAGAGATCTTACACTTTTTTGGAACATGTCTCTCTTTTGAGGAGTGAATGTGGAAGCTGGCTTTCAAAATCCTCCTCACTGTGGTCATGAGGCCAGTGGAAAATGTTGCATTGCTGACCCTGACTCACTGGTCTAGCAAAATTTGAAACAGAATACGGAACAAAAGATCATTACACGTCATCACCTAATGCTTTACCTTAAAAGAAAGCAAATGGGGGTGTTAATTAGACAAGGACTTTCTTTCTTTGAGGGAGCCAATCAATCACGTTTTACCATCCTGAAAGGAGGAGATTTATTTTTTTTTTAACATAAATCTTTTAAGCCTCAATGCTATGTCTTTATAGGAAGAGGAAATTGATCTCAGCTATTTCCTGACAGAGTGGCACTGAACAGAAGCTAGTCTTTTTTTCCAGAATGTATTCATTAGCTCATTCTCTCAATCTGACCTTGAATGCATTTGATTAAATGATTAAAATAATTTCATCCCAAAATGACAGTTTGTAGGACAAAATTAATTAAGTTCCAGGACAGAGGAACGGAAAAGCTTGTGCTGTGCTTCTTCCTTTGTATGAACTCCTACGCTTAAATAAGCACATGAGGACCACTGCAAACCCCTGAAGTGTGTTGGACATCTGGCCTCCCTGATTCCACTCTACCTGGCAGGCTCTGCAAGCCCCAGCAGCCACAGGTTACTGCTCCCCACCTGTCTCACTGCCCCAGACACCGCTCCCTTCCCTAAAAGCAGAGTGAAGAGAGCAGAGTGCACTGTGAGCAGTCGCTCTTTAGCATCTTCTCATTTCACAGCCCATCAAGAATACACAAACTGATCACTGAAACCTTGAAAAATCATTTGATGCATGTAAGAAGAAGAAAAGGGACTCCACTAACTTCACTGTTGTGTCATCATTTAAAAATACCAAAAAAAAAAGTTACACACTCTTGTAGAACAGTGCAGTGAAATTGTGAAATTACTACTTCCTCACCATTTTGATGAGCCATCAAAAACCCTGAATCTTTTTGCTCTGCTAAAAGAGCACCACCACTTTTGGCAGTAGTGTAATATTAATGCAGTTCAATATCTTCAGCATTGCTTTTTAAAATTTGTCAGGTTATCTTATCCTGGCAGTTTAGAAATACGGGGCTTCATATGCTAACATTCACACTGCATCTAGTCCTTTCGCAGGGCCATTGGGGCTGGCAATCCTGGATTTGTCACATAAATACACCCTTTATACAAGGCTTGAGAGAAAACTACAGCAGGCTGAGTATGATGCTCAGTTATAACTAAGGAATTCTATTCACTTCAGTGGGGCTGCATAAAACTCCAAACTCGCTTCAGAAACTTCAAAAACAACAACAAAAAAATCCTTTAACCACAAACGGTATGTGGTTCATTCTGCAAACAATTACTTAACTCACCAATATATTAATGATAAAAACAAACATCCCCTATTCCCCAGCCAACAGGAAAAAAAAAAACAACACAGTACTAGGAAAGGAAAATTGCCTATGCAGGGTAAACGACACACAAATAAATTTGAGCAGGAAAAACATATTAATGAACCTTCTTTTAAGAGGTAAACAAAATGCTGGCTTCTCGCCAAGGAGGCATGCATGGAAATCAAGCAGGGGATCCCTGAAAGCACAGCAAAGCAGCTGAGGAAGCCTCTTCAGCGCTGTCAATGAGGCAGACACAATGTGAGAGGTGGCCGTGCCACACGCAGCGGAGGGGCGAGCGGGAAGCTGCGAGTGCAGCCAGCCAGGGAGGCTGCCGGGGCCACCTCCCTCAGCAGCCGCCTTCGAGGAAGGTGCTAAAATGCCTCGAGGGTCCCGCTCTGGGCCTCTCACTGGGGAGAGCACGACAGCGGAACCGGCCGAGGCTGAGCTGGATGTTTTGTGACATTCCCAAGTGGTGTGGCTGGTTGGAGCGGGAGCAGTTGGAGTGGAGCTGGCAGATGAGGCATCCATCCCATTAGTTCCCCCAGTCCCAGTGGCCGGGGAAGTTGCATACAGTATCACACTGCTTCCATATGCATCACCATAAAGGTTTCCTGTGTAATGATGTCCTAAGCATGTCTTAATGTCCTAAGCACTCAGCTCTGTGCTTAGCTGGAGGGGTTATTTCTTCCCTTGCAAGAAAAACCAGAAATGCAGAAGGAAATACAAAAAGTCCCACTTTTCTTTTGTTCAAGTCAGACATCTCTCAAAGCCTCCCTGCAGATTAATGTAGTGAGACGGGTTCCAAAAGAGCTTTGCCCTCACTACGTCTCAGTCCCACAGATCAATGTGATGATTTACATAGAAACACTAAGAGAGGGGCACAGCTGGTGTTTCAGGCTCTGAGGCAGGAAGATGAAGTCTGGTGGCTGACAAAAGTTGGACAGTCATCTGAATTATCATTCAGGGAACATTCAGAGATGTCACCTTGTGGATCTGTGCTTGAGGACAAGTTAAATAGTCACCTACTCATTAGCAAAACAGGACAAACAAGCAAACAACATCCTCCAAATACGTCAATGGTACACTGACATCTGACAAACTATAGTTGAATGCACACAAAGCACAAGATTTCTTGTGTAGTAACAAGTATAATTAGGCCTTTGTCAAGAGTATCCGCTGATATCCTTGTGCTGCTGCTGTATAAGAGGAGAACCAGAGCATTTTTTGGAACAGTGTGGGAGAACTTCACACACAGAGTGATGATGCACCTCAAACTGAGATGGTGTATCACTGCTTTACACGTCAAATTGAGGGCAACCAGTGTACAACAACAGAACTTCAGGAAGCTATAATTTGTCACAGGACAGGGAGTTCAACGGCTGGGAATTGTAAAGATAAGTCCAAACATAAATGAGGTTCTTCTGTCCACAGCCCCTGGATGTTTCTCCTAATCTGCATGTCTATAAATGGAGAGCAAAGATCATGGAAATAACCTGGCAATAGTGTATTCCAGGTACATCACGTAAGTGTGATTGTCCAAAAACAAAAAAGCAAGTTTTCAAAATGAAAATTATACTGTCTTGAATTTCTTTGTGGTGCCTCTTCTCTGGTTTTGAAGGCAATGGACTACAGCTGCTAAATTAGAAACTTCCTTTGGTTTTTATTCCCTTAGAACAGAAAAATCCTGGGTCTGTTACCATCTGAGAAATACAGGCATAGTCAATAAAAAAATGAAATGTTTATACAGTGAGTCTTTCATGTGAAACAGTAAAACCATTATTTGATTAAAATAATATAGAATTCAGCACTGGGACATTAAACATGATGCATCACAGGCAAAGAAGGAAAACATTATTCCTCTTCTGTCAAGTCTGTTACTAAGAAAAGAGTCTACTCACAGTAGAAACACTTTAATACTTGTTCTTCAGATAAATAAGATTAAAATTTAACCTCTACTCCTATGAAACCATTAGAGAAACATTCATTCATCTGCAGCTGAAATAAATACTGGATTGCTTTAATGATTCGTTGGCTAAAGGCATAGACTAGTTGTGAAAATTCCACTCTGCCTCCATTGACACATTGAACCAGAATTAAAAAAATGTCATTTAAAAGCAGTTCAGCCTTGAGAAAATGGGCAGTCATTGTGAGGTTTGGCCTTCTAGAAAAAAAAATTCTTCATGTACCCCACTCAAGAACCAAGATATTTATATGGAACAGCTTGATAGACATGATAAATAACTGACTATAATTACATTTCCTGAAGTACTGTTTAAAGGCAATCTTATACCACAACACAGAACAGCCTTTAGAAGACATAAGGCTTAAAAAAAACCTATCATTTTTACATAAATAGATAATATATAATAATATATTATTATATATTATTATAATACAGAAATACATAAACAACCTCCCAAATGACTCCGAATCAGAGCTGCAGTCAATCACCATGAATGCAATGGTGGCATATTCCTAATCTGTGACCACTGGCACCAGGGCTCCAGAGTTTATCTTTGTGCAACAGCTTGTGATATTTAGACTACAAACTGGCAGCAGTAGAAGGGCAACTGGTGGTCATGTTGTAGGTGACAGTGTGAACTTAGTCCCCAGTGTCTGTGTTGTCACAATACCTGATCCCAAGTGTGAGATAATTTGAGGCAACCACTGCTCCATAGGGAAGGGGTAAACACCTCATAGTTACCTCTGGATTGGATTAAGTAAAATAACAGATACGGCAATGTTGTTGCCCTGTATCCCTTACTTCTCCTTTATCTAGGTAGCTTGTTTAAGTGTATACTCATGTACATAAACCATGACACCTTCACCTATGTTTATCATACAGCTCAAGTAATGGCATAATATACACCCTGTCCCTGCACTTTCTGGTCCTTTTGCAGGACAGTCCACTCTCTTCAATATCTGCATCTAAATCAGCTAAATTGCCAGTAAAGAGCCAATGACACAGATTTTTTTTTTTTTCTCCCCAGGAGCAGCTAATCTGTCAAATACAGTTGTAATGTGTCCTAGTATCAGATATTCAGACTAGGCCTTGGAGACCTTATAGGTGGCACCAGAACACCTTTCCACAGTCTTTTAGTGTACAGATTTGTTCAAAAAGCCACTATGCCTTGGTGAATGCAATCTTTTTTTAATTAATTAGGAGCATAAGAGCATATATTAACTCTACTCTTTTAAGGTCAGACTTTAACAAAACAATATTCTAGTGGAGATGTAGTTAATTCATCCCTTATACACAAGTTTTATCAACTGATCTGATATTTTGAACTAAGCATACACTTCAGTTCACCTTCTGGAGGGAGAAATCTAAGTTGTATTACAAGATCTAAGTCTGGACCCTTTTCCTTGAGCAAAATTTCCATGTTGAAGTTTGTCTGAGGTAGAATGGTAGGCCTGGATGTTCAGCTCTGCAATACAGCTTACTCACACCAATTAATGAATTGTTCGGCACACCCACGTTTTCAGACAGGATCATTATTTAATGAGAAGGAAAACTATTTTTACGAGCAGTAGCAAAAATTTTAAAGGTTGAGACAGAATAATATACTAATGCTTAACTGCTGTCAAATGTGGGAGTTCAGTTTAACTGGTCCATCTGCAGAAAGCATGTTTCCAGCTAAGGGAATCCTGTTCCTCTCTCTAGTCCCTCCTCCTATTCATATTAATGGCTGTTTCAAGGTGTGTCTAATTCCACCTTCTGCCTCCTCCATTTGAGACATGTAAACATAGCCCAATCTTTACATTCTCTTCTTACATAAGAGCTCGTATTTTAGCAGTAGGGCTCCTCACCTTCTAGATACACCTTCTACATTCAGTTTAGCACTTACCAGTGCATTTTTATGATTGTATTTATTAGTCACTTTATGCAAAGGGGAAAAGAGAACATGAAAAGAGAAAACACGAGGAGGCTCTGTAAAGAAATACTGAGGATCAAGTGGACTTTTCAAAAACTTTTGGCAGCCATGCATTCAACACACGACACTATGTTGCCTAATAAAATGCAAAAATATGAGGCCATAGCTCATATGAAGCAATTTTATGTGCCATATCCATTCCAACAGGCTATCCCTACCCTGAACATTATAAAACATATGTTTAGTCTCATAGATAGACAGGACATATCACAATGATAAATTAAAAAACAAATCAAAAAGAAAGAAAAGCCCAACTGGGACTTGTGTTTTCAAAAGTGAATAATGACATTTTCTGTCCCTATTAGTTTTTTGTTCTCTGAAAGAGCTGGCTGAAGCTGAAGTTTCTCAAGCTGGAAAAGCCATCTGGAAAAGACTGATGCTGTAGTAATATACTGAAAGATTTGGTCGGTGATTTGCCTCCCACAGAGCATCAAGGCTTGCACCTCCAGCCAAATTTGTTCCCTTTACACTATTCAGCAATAGCTCTCCCAAGAGCAAACCCAGAACACTCACAATTACTTCACAATTAGTGCAGCAAGGACCTAAACCCTTTCCTATTCCCATGGTCTTCGAGAATGGAGAGCAAGCTGGGGTGACACCTGGACACATATCAACCTTTCTCTGAACCACGTACCACAAAGAGTAAATGCAGGTTCCCAAGGAGGCTGGAAGCCATGGACTCCTTATCCTTGAGAAGTACAGACACTGGAAAAATGACTGAAGAGCACCACTTCTAGTCAGTGCAAATGTTGCTCTGTTTAAAAGCATCCTACATCACATTAAACTGCTGCAGGGATGCAGAGGACTAAAGGTTTCCTTTATTTTCTGATTATCAGAACTTGTACCTTCCACAGAACCCTGGAATTTCCAGATGTCTTATCAAAGACATTCTTCTATGGTATTATAAGGTACCACTCTCATACCCTGCTGACAGCAAAAACCCGAGGAGGTTCTTTTGGATAGCTGTATTTCTGCAGAGCAATTTCAAGCACTAAAACAATTGCTTCTCCTTGCCAAGGATGTAGGCACCACAAAACAAAAAATGATGTTCCCTTTTCTCCCCCCTAGAAAAGCCTACAAATGAGAAGGTCAGGACAGAAGAGAGAAGGAACTGAACGTTCTCTCTCGGGGAGCATATACAGCAGTTTATTTCTGCACTTTGTGGCTTATCTGGACACTCCAGCAGCCACAGGATGATCCTACTGCTGCAAGAAAGAGAACTGCTCTTTTCTATTCAAGCCACTTTCCAAGAAAGGATCTCACCTGCAAATAACATTAGGATCCCACTCACCTTGTACCAGTCTAAGTGACTATACAGCTTCTATACAGCTTCTATAGTGCAAGTCTGTTCTCACTAAATAGGCTACCAGAAGGACTCCCATCATCTTCCACTCACTTTTAAAACTGGAATTAAAAATTAAGATGATTTCTGCTCCTACTTATTTCCTCAAATACACAAACTTCAATTTTATACAACCAATCATTTTATCCTTAAATAAGATTTTAAATTATTTCATGATGTTTAAGGAGTTAAAAGGAAAGCAAGTATATGCAGTGCAGTAACAATTGTTCAGAGAAAGTGTGTTTCCATTCAAAAGAGAGAATTAACTGATTTAATGTAAACAACCAGAAAAATCCACTTCATCCCTGGAGAAAATAGGCACACAAATACTTTACTCCTTTCATAAATAACGTATTTTATTGCATATGGCTATTAAGGAGAGCATCCATGATCAATACAGACTAAATACAATACACTACTCTAGTTCCATTTATTCTGGTCTCCAGCAGCATCACACTTATCCTTATATACAGCGTGTACATTGGAAGACACAGCAAGATAAGTTAAGTCTCTTGTCATATCACAATAGCAAGAAATATATTTAACATCTTGATATCCAGAAACAATACGTACCCAAAAAGAAAACACTGCTTAATAACTGTTAAGGTTATATAGCAAAAAATATTTTAAATTTAAGGTAAGTCAGGCAAAATGTACAAAGACCCAATATACATTGTGAAGTTTTAGCAAACATAACATTTATACATTTTGGTTCCATTCTGTAAACTAAATTAAGAATGTAAGTATTGCATATGCCTTCGTGAAATATACAGGATAGAGAATAACTGATTATTTTGTCAAGTTTTTTTCTTTTTTTTTAAGTTTCTATATGCTGTTTAGTCATTTGTTTTAGTGGCATGATTTCTTAATTGATACAGAGGGATACTTCAAAATAGAGACGTTCAAAACATTGAATTCAGCAGGTACCACACTCAGTGCTGGCGGGGGGAGGGGGGGTCAGGCAGAAAATGTCAAAGGTATGCAGGTTTTTTTTCGTTCCAGACTTGAACAAGCAGCATTTCAGAATGTGTTAGAACAATTTATAGCATTAGTATTAGAGAAAAACTCAATCAGATCAGATATTTAAATTTATTTTAGATCTAATATTGTATCAGCCTATGCATTGCTGTGATTTAAGACCCCAAAAATTACACTGAAAAATAAAGTGTGCCATGAAGTAGGGAAGGAATTAGTTTACATTCATCTTTGTCTTGTAATACAATCCTCAGTTCTAAAAATTCAGCATGTAAGCAGGAAGACTGCACTGCCATTCATTGTAAGACATTGACTCTCGTCTTCCTCAGAAAAAAAATCCCAAAAGAAGATAATGCATTGTTAAAGTGAAGTACAAGTTCCACCAAGTACAATGATTAATAAAATGAAAGAAAAGAAAAAGGTCTCACATAACTCATAACTTAGTAATACTTACATGTCTGTCAGAGCAGGCACTGGTGGGGTACCCTTAAAATGTACACAAACACTTCAATCAAAGGAGAAGCAAGGTGGCATGACATTCTGCTAGTCTGGCGCAACAGTTGTATGTGACTTTCGTGACAGTAGCTGCCACACCACTCAGATTTTCAGGCCACTGGAAATATGATGCGCAGTTAGCCTTGAAAAGAAGTCAGGATAAGTGACTGCAATGGTTCTTCTTCCCTGTAATAGTGCCTGCAGCTACAATGGTGCTTCCCTGGTAAAAGGCAAATATCAGGAATTTATAGATGGCAAGATAATACTGTGTTAACATAGCTCTTGAATCTGCCCGATAGCCATTATCATCCCTGCATTCCTAGCATGCCTATGTGGATTTTTTTGGTTACAAGAAATGCAGCTAAGAACAGTTAGCTGACAAAAGTGAGCTTGTAAATAGAAGAAAAGGCTTTTGCAATCTGAAGTACCTACATAAACACCTACATAGAAAGGATTAAACATGTGTGTCAAAGGTACAGAGATACCCCTAATACAGATTGATGTTTTTAACTTACGTTGCTTCGGTTACACATTTTATACTTTTTAACTACTCTGAATCCTCTGCCCAAGTCTGATTCACAGAGTTTCATCCGATTTTAGACTTTTCAGTGCCCTACTTCGGCTTTGTCTGAGAAGTAAACCCTGCAGCTAGTGATTCAAAACCCAGCAGCAGCAGCAGCTGTACAAGTTGCAAGTTCAGTAAGGCTGGCGACCGTTCTTGAGAGACAGCAGAGATAAAGGAGCTCCTGTCATACACCAACACTGCAAATCCGGCTTTACTTTGAACTGAGGTAGTACTGTCGTAGGCTTGAAATTATGCCAGTAAATACCAGATCTTGCTGCTTCAGCAGGTGTTACAGAATCCCCTAATATGCCAGAGAATAAATACAGTTTGTCTTTGAAGAAAAAGAAAATGAAGGCATTGACCATTAGTTAAAGAGGCTGGCAGAAAAGTTCCTACGATTTAAAGAGCATCTCCAACTTCTGTCGAAACAGCAGCACAATGATAACACAGATGCCATGGACAGGTAATGAGTTAGGCAGGTTGCTTTCCCTTCCTCCCAGATTTGTTGTACAGTTTAGCCCACAACAGTTAAGCAACTGTTAGGACCAACAATGACCACAATAAAAAGTAAACGCTAAGCAGCTTCAGTTACCAAAAACAAAAACTCAAAAACAAATAAACAAAAAGGTATATGCCGAGCAGCTTCTTTGAATGTTGTACTCTGTTGTTTGAGGTCATGATGAGAAAACTAACTCCTTCACTCTGAAAAGAAAAATGAAAGAAAGTCAATAAAAGCTGCAATTTTTTTTTCATATATATGATACAGACAATACAAAAAATACCATAGAGAGATTATTCAGAATGGGTTTTCATCTGGGAAAAAAAAGCAGCTGTGCAATAATTGCTTTCATATTTGTAAACACCATAAGGTATTGCAAAGGCAATAAAGGGAGTATTTCCCAATCCAACACCACTCCCTTTTTTCAGAACCTTTCAGCGAAGGCTCTTCATGTCAGCAAACTGCAGGACACAGAATGGGTTACAAAACCTGACACAAAATCCCCCCAACTCAAATCGTGACCAGCACAATTTTTCGCATCAGTGGAAAGGAAAAGGGATTGGAGAAAATAGGTACAAGCTTAACTCTTTCCTTTTTTGTCAGCTGGATGTTAAAAAAAGCTTTCCATTTCCAGACATTAAAAACAAGTTTGTTTTAGGGAAAAAGTTTACTAAAAACTTTGTCTTTAGGGAAAGAGTTTCCTAAAAACATAAGCAAAGTATGGAAAGAACCTTCTTTTAATTTAGTTATTTGATTTACTAAACAACTATTATTCCCGAAGTAAAAAAATTAGTAGGTATGCAGAGGGAAAGAATCCTCTCCCTATAACTGACTACAAAGCTGCTTTAAGCAGTCAAAGTGAATTATGCAGTAAAATAGAAACCGATTACAATGAGACCCATCCTATTTTAAAGACTGCAGCTGACTCCTTTACTGTTTCTTCATTGCAAAGAATTAATGGATAGTATGTGCCTACGCCACAAAGGGACATTACTATACTGGTTAACTCACAACATTAAAATTATTTGATAATGTAGCCATTAAAAAAATTAATAGTTATAGCAATTTTCTTTGCTGTATGTTTTCCCCAAGTTTACAAGTTAAATAAAAATTTTAGTTTGATGATTTATTACACGAGTTTTTCTAAAAATTGAAGTTATTTGGAACATTTTGGGAACAAACACTGTTACTTTAAAAAGTCTATAGTTTTGACTGTATTGATACAAGAAGTCAGTATTCCTATATCTTTTAATTCCTTTGGGACCATAAAACTAAAATAAATTAAATACAAAACATGGATGTCAAAGTAAGCCCAGTGCTTATCTGTGCAAGTTTCAAATCCATGTAAACCTCTGACAAAAATACATAGCCTGTTCCCTCAAGTTTACACAAAAACAAAGGCTGATATATCCTGGCATATATGTAGACTTGCTAAATTGCTTTGAATCTCTGAGAGCTAAGGTTTACTTAAGGCATTAGTTCTACTGGAGTCAATTGGAGCCACTATATGATCAAACACTTAGGATATTACTTGGTATTTTATTTCATGCCACATCTTGAGATGAATTAATAGCTTGCCAAGACCGAAAGGAAAGCACCTCTGCCCCCACCCACTGCCATGTATTTGCTGCCACTTTTCTGATCAGAAACTAAGTCAAATCTACCCATTCAATCCTCAGTAAATGAGTTTTCATTGCTTGTTCTGGAAGGGTGTTTCAGATTAAGAACTTGAACTGGTTTATGATGCATCCAGGGGAGAGCTCCGCAGCTACCAACACCATCCCAAAGGGCTGCATGGGTGATCATGGGGCAGGATGGGCAGCTCTCAGATGGGAGCAGAAATTCCTCATTTGAGGAAAAAACACCTCAAAAACCACTTTGTTCCCATTTCTGTTCAGGGAAGCAGCACAGAGGCATCATACAGGCAAACAAGTGAGTGTTCAAAGGTACATGCTAACTCTGTGTTATTGCTTTCCTGCGTCAAACAGAAACCAATATGACAACTAAATTCACAGTCCCCAAAGTGGCCACTTGAGAGTGAAAGCCAAATAAAGTATTACAATTTTTTTTTTAAAATCCTTTATCTTCAGATAGGGAAATTGGTGGAAAATGCAAAGGATAAAAACAAGTATGTTTACAGAAGTATGCCAGCCTGGGGCAGACATGAAAGATTATTAGCAACCGAGTAAATCTGATGCTGTTCTTACAGCACAGCAAGTACTGTCCAGTCAGAATTAAACTGCAGTAGGTGAAATGGCTGATGCTTCAAAGCACTTCCAAACTGAGTTTGCATGGTTTTGTAGGTGGGTGATAGGACTGTGGGCACAAGCCTACGAGCCTATGATGCAATAAACACATAATCCAATGAGTCCATAATGATGACCTATAAATAAAAAAAAACACCCCAAACATAGTCTTCAATAATAAAACAATTTCCTCTGAGTTCAGTAAGCTTTGAATCATGTTTAGAATAAGTTTTGAATCAATTAAAGAAAAATAACTACTGTTACCACCTGACCCATGTAATAGCAATGTCAGCTTCCGAGGAAGCCTACTTGGAAGAAAAAAGATTTGCAAGTTCCATGCTGAAGTTAAAAACAAAAACTAAGCAAACAAAAAAATCAGTATCCTGTTAATTTTTACCTCAGTGATTAGCATCTTTTATTTATTTCAAGCCTCAGGTCAATATTCCACTCACACGGCAAGTCACCCCAGTATACACTGTCTCTATCCAAGAACTGAAAATTCCTACAGGACATGAACATATTCTTTGGTAGCTTCATTCCCCATGGGCACAAACTAATCAAAATACAAAGTCTCAATGCTGAGGTTTCCTCTTGGTTTTGGGCTTTATTAAGAAAAGCATCCATGATCACTGCCGAGTTCCTACTTAAGTCATCTGATTCTCCCAGTGCATCTTGGGGAATAAATCAGAGAATAAACACACACAAACTGCTATGAAACTACCAAATACTCAGACTTGTTAAATATACTGTAAAGAGTATACAATGGTTAGTCAATTAAATAAGATCTACTCTGCTTATTAATTTTCAAAGTCAGTAAGCAGCAAACACAATTTTTTAAAATTTCTAAAAATAATTCTCATCTGCTAACAAGCACACAGACAGAAACAGTTATTCATGTGGCTTGTGGCAAAACACACTGCTGGTTATTCATAATCAGTAAATTTATTCCACTGGCAGTGCGACTGCCAGAGCACATCAGGCATGGGACACAGAACCCCCAGCTCTGCTGCAGGCTTCTGCCCTGACTCCAGGCGAATCACTCAGTGGCTTTATCCCTTTGTTTCTCCTCCCCATGCCGTCTGCCAAATTGATTAAGGCTGTGATTCTGCTAACTAACTTTTCCTGGAAGAGCAATCCTATTGATACAACTGAACCTGGAGGTTAACAGCACGTGCGTCTGCGGGCATCAGGCCAGGCCATTAGACAGCACAACCCAAGGAACTGAATCGCACTCACAGGGAGGATTTGGTACGCCAGACGCCTGAGAGGAGATATATGACCCTGGGCAAGGCAGCTGGCCACCCAGAACAGGCCCTTTCACCAGCAGGTTACACTGCCTGCCCAGCCCTCCAGCTTCCTCCAGCACCAGGCATTGTGCTGGCTGGGCTTTCCATAGGAGATGGGTCCAAGCCCCACATGGGTTGGAGCCTTGAGCCTTGGCAGCACCGTCCCCACGCTCTCTGCAAGCAAGGCGAGCAGAGAGGGGGGCTGAGGGTGGGAAGGAACAGCACAGGGCCCAACAGTAATAAATTCCTGCTGTGCAACCAGAGGTGGTCTGAACCACAGTCTCCAAGGGCATCCTTGTTGGGAGGATCAGAGGATGCACACGCATCCTAAGGTCACAAACTTGGCCAAGCATCCAAACGCAGATGCAGCCTGACTGCTCCCCAGGATACTACTGGGAAGTGCATAGCAGGAACTAAATCCTGACCTGGCTCCAACTCTCATGAAGCAATGCAATGAATACTGCACTTAACATCACAGGTAACCCTGCTAAAGATAACAGAACAACTCGTGTGCTGAGCTATGGCTCTCCACAAGTAATTCCAGGGAACCTGAGCTCCACTCAGCAGGACTCCTATTGCCAAATAAAGCTAAGTACAGACAGCATCAGAGGAACAGGTTCCAATCAGAGCTCAAACATTCCCTTTACCAACACTTTGCAGGAAAATATGAAGCAGTATGCTCTAAAAGTTTACAAAGCTCATGAATAATACCCATCCAAAATAAAATGTTTCCACATTTGATGAGAAAAACAAGTTAAACCATGAAATGAAAAAGCCACGTTATTTTAATTTTTTTAACAAGTCATGGCTGATCGTAATTGGAAACATGCTGCACCAAGTAACTAAGCTCTTTTGATATGTTATTCCACTAAGAAACAGTACATAATGTTGTTCAGATATGCCTCTGTTGTTTTATGAATTTTAAAAAGTGAGCATCTGGTCAACATAGATTCTTCATGACAAATAATAATAATAAAAAAATCACTAAATTTCTTTAAAGTAGTAAAGTAGGGATTTTGCATCCACAGTGATCTATATTAAAATGAGCTTCACAGTACTTTTAACTCTTGTGTCAAATGGTTAGAAATAATATTACCTCAAAGTTCATTAATATAACCATGGAGAAAGATTAACTTCTAAAGCGGGAAACAAACTGCTAGATTATCTGGAAAAAGATATTGCATGTCAGCACCTGCAAATACCTTTTAGGTCTGTATGCCCAAGCATACTGACAAGAGGTTAAAATGTTCATCTGATGTCATGGACAAATCCCCCAGAATTTCTAATGAGCATCAACTTTTAACCCAAGGTACTAAAAACCAAAACACTTTGTATTTGATGCCATATATTTATATGACTAATACTTATTTTACCTATAATCTTGCATTGGAGTTTAAGCAGTTGAGTCTATAGCAGAAGTAGAGATGAGAATGTGCGCTATGCTTAGCTGACTTCAGAATTTGATATAATTTGTGTTTCATATAATTCTGTCAAGGTTCTTATATATTTCGTAGTACTAATAACTAAACATTAAAATGTAATTATGTGGAAAATAAAGGATTAAACTTACAAATGTAATTATAATGAATTTATAGTGCTGGTCCAGAAATACATTTTCCATATCAATTATAATAAATATAGGCACTTCTAATTTAAAATTAAGAAACTAGACATGCTCATTTTTCTCAGGATTAATTTAATACAGCTGCTATTATATCTCTTAATTTCAGAGCTACAGCCACTGTGTACTATTAAACAAGTTTGTATAGACGTGATTTAATCCCATGATTACGGATAAAATAAATGAGACAGAAACCCCTCAACATAGTACTATCTGAAATATGTTCAATTATCCTCTCCTTTTCAAGTTGGGCGTACAACTACTCAAGAGCATTACTTGAAACGAAAGAAAATCAAGCTGCTTTCTCTGCACAAACAAAATGCTAGTAATAAAAATGTTTAGTCCTTTTGCCCTTTCATTGGGAGTTTGTAAGAAGGACAGAAACAAATATGCAGAAGCAGATGTGGAAGATACATAGAAAATTTGCCACTGGAGAGATTTGTCTGTGGCAGCCAGCCAAAGATCCACTCCACAGTACACATGCACAGAGCACTTAACCATCATGGAACAAGAAGTCATGTTCTTGGTTGATGACCATTATCATACATGTGAAATTGCCTCCCACCTTACAACCATCACTCTGTTCCCACATCACTGTAGATTCAAGACCCAACACCACAAACATGGCCTCAGTGTGGCTGTTGGCTTGATTTTACAGCTCTGTCACTACAGCAAGGAGAGAGCACAGCTTTTCCCAGGTGCAGCCTGCCAGCAATGTGGGAACTCCAGCAATACCACTTTGCACACAAAGTGAGGCTGGAGGTTTCTTAAGAGACAGAATTTTTGCAAAACAACATGCTCACCTTCCAAGTGATGAAGGGCGAGGGTGGAAAGGATTGGTAACTAACATACTGAACTACCTACCAACCCCATCTCTGGAGACACAACAACAACTGAATTAGCATGCCTGTCCCAAAAGCACATAGCAGGCAATACTCAGCTAAATTCTACCAAACTCTGTGCGTACCTCTGCTTTTCTGACCTACTCTCCCTATGAGGAGCCAGCCATTCCTACTCATTAGAGCTCAGGGGAAAAACCAGCAACTTCTAAGCAACAATTCTTCTGTCCTATTTCATATTGTGCTCTGATGAATAAAGGTTCTGAAAGATCTCAAACTCTGTGAGGTATACAACTTGGTATTCATTTTAGGAACAGAGATGATATCCTTTTACACACCTTTACAATTGCTGGGAAGTTTTCTCGGCTGGCATGTCAAAGGCATATTTGCGCCTCTTCTAATTTATATCAGTAGTCATTAACAAGGTCAACAAGTTTTGACAAGGAAGAACAGCTCCTGTGAAGCAGAGCTTGATATTCTCACACAACTGACAACTGAAATGCCATCAAAGTTAGTCGTCCTATTTCCAGCAGGTAACAGTGAGGTGGAAAAAAAAAAAAACCACAATAGTACATTCGGACTTCTGGTTCAGATCCACAAGTGAGAGCTTGACTGCCATTCTAGGTATCAATGGACAATACCAAAGTTCAAGAGCTGCTCCTGAGCCACTAGGCTGAAAACACAATATTAGAGTGTTCTCAAAGAGCTTAAGAGTATGTTTTTTGCCTCTCTCACTTGGGATAAAAAGCAATCTTTTCAACTGGTTAAACTGAAGAAATATTCACATTAAAAATTTAAATATTCATAGGAACATGGTAAAGGACTCATGTAAATTGTGGGAAGTCATGTTCAGTCTCCCCTTCCATTAGAGTGGATATCTAATTATTCCATAAAAACAGCTGCAGTAAGAAAGAACAAGAGCACTCTACCAAACAATATATGGTTAAGACATGCTATAAGGCAGTGAGGGGAAAAGACAATTCAGATCTTTTTCCAGCCAGAAAGGTACTGGACACTGGTCAGTCCCGGGTAAGTGCTCTTGCCTCATTCATATTGCAGAGAGTGGAACAGAAACACTTCATCCGGGCACACTTTCAAAGACTAATCCCTGCCTCCATCACTGCCAAATGGGCTTAGGCACCTAGTATCAAAAGAGGCTTCAGATTTACAAGAGCATCCTAGAGGAAGACATTTATCTTCCAGAGAGCAGCATGTTTTAGAACACAAGGCTCTCCTCAACGTTCACAGTCAACCACCCTCCTGTTTTGTAAACTGATCTTCAGACAGCTTACCAAGGAGACTGAAACAGCCCTGGTATGACATACATTCACTTAGGCATCTCACCTGCCATCGAAACACACTGGACAGTCACACACTAAATGTTAGCTGGCTGCAGAAGCTTTTGGACTTTCAGGTTAGGAGATACATCCAGAGAAATTCAGAAGATGTACACAGGAAGAGAAGTGAGATAAAAAGAAATCACGAAAGGGGTAAAAGAAACAACCTGGCATGCACAGGAGGGCAACCTTTTCCCTACAGCCTTCTCTTGTTGCCACATCCACACTTAAAATTCTTAAGAATATGGAAGTAGGATAATGATTTTAAAGGATTAATTTCCAATTTTATCAATGCTTTTCTATAAATCTTTTGTGGCCTCAGCTTTGTCAATGTGAATCTCTCAGTAACAGAGAAGAGGGGAAAAGATGAAACTAGGCAAGAAGTTTCATCACCTTCTATGATGAAAACACATCACCACTCCCAACCTCCCTGAAGCATTTAGTGAAGTGAGCAATACGGCACTGAAGTGCTGCACTGAAGCAGGTTATACTCTCCTCTAATCCAGTTTCCTCTCTCTGACAGTAGGTCAAAAGCAGCTGCACAGAAAATCCAAGACATGCAAATGGAGATACTACCCAAAGTTCTCATTTACTTTCGAATGATTTACCTACAAGGACAAGCCAGCTTGTTAAAGATCATGAGCCAAGCTCTTCTTAACTTCCTTGGTACTGTAGACCTAGCAGCCCACAGCAGCCCTTGGCACAGTGCACACTCTCCGAAAGCCAGATTTCACAAATTTAGCGAGGTGCCCAACCCCTGTTAATTTCAACAACTTTACCTTCGTACTTATCACTCTACAGAAGCCCACTAAGTCTCCCAAAAAACAGCCACTCTAACACAGTGGCCCAGCAGACACCTCACACTATTCCTTCAATAAACAAATATCCCAGAAATCAAACCAAAATGATGTCTCAAAGAACAATACTTGTAGATTTACTATTGACAAATTTTCTTCTATTCTCTCTTGCATCAAATACTTTGCTGAGAAATGCTAGAAAAGATTTAAAATTATTTTTATGTTGCATTTTCAAAACAAACAAGGGCATCTGTAACTTCTTACTCTGACTTCAATCTAGAGATAAATTAGCATTTCTTTCTGAGGCTGATACGGATTTTATTGCATACAGAAGTTGGTATTATATTAAGACATGAAAGCAAAAGACGTATTTTTGTCACATAGGCATGATAAATATCATCTACGTATCATTCCCAGAGGCTAACTGATACTCAGTTTGAAAGCAGAGGAAAAAAGCTCAGTGAACTCTTTAGAAAAGTAATTTAGGTAGTTAAAATTTATCTTCTGAGAACACCAGTTTCAAAACCCTGAGCTGGTCACAAAATAATTTGTGATAGCAAAAAGCATATAATTATCTCCTCTTTCTTATATTTTACTCTCTTTCTCAAGCAAGAAACACAGATTATACTGAATGAATGTGATCCAGCTCCACTGGATGCACCTTGAATCCTCCCAATCTAATAGTTTACCGCAAAGAAAGTGAAGCAAGCCCAGAATGATTTGCTCTGCAACACCAAGTAGATGCTAAGACTATGCTTTTTTAAGAAAGGTAAAGGTGAATGCAAAGCACTGAGTATTACCCACCCTCAGGAACAAGAATATCTGAGACATGCAATCAATCTCAGTTTAGAAAACAGTACTTATTTCATTGTTTTTTCAGCCATGAGACTACAGTACAAAATGTTACCTTTCTCAAGAAAAACAAACAAGCAAACAAACAAAAAAACCCCAACCCATTAAAATATGAAAAATACTGTGCTGTCAGAGCACAGTGTGCTTTCACAGCACTTTTCTCAAAGCTTCAAAGGATTTCTTTAAAAAGACCCAAAAAATTAGTGTCAATTACTACACAATGGCAACATCACTAGTGCCAGAGCAAGATGCACTTTCTTCTGTAGTTACAAGAGCTCTCAGTAAATATTTACAGAAACAGAGCTATACTCTACTGTTTCACCAGTTTTTTCCTCCTTTACCAAGTGCTCTTACACAGGTGTCTTTGTTTTGTTTTATGGCTCCCCATATTTGTTGCCAGAAAATATATTTTTAAGCAACCAATTACACTTAGTTTTCTAAATAAGGCTCACTAGTACCAGTACAGCATTTTTTTAAAATACATTTTACTTATAGCAGTATGTCTGACCACACAACTATAAAACTGACACTGCCATCTTTCTGATGTATTATGTTGCCAGGACTGTTGCCATAAAACAGATTAAACCCCATCTTTGTCACTTAAGATGGAATACTTTGGAGTTTGGCTCTAGTCCCATGACGCTTAGCAGAGAATTCCCCTAAACTTCAGGAAGGCTTTCCAGTACATCAAGACCTGTGTGATTTTCTCCTACTGCCAGCATCCCAGCTCTTTAAAGCTGCTTAGGACATCTCAAATAGGTGCAATGAACACCCCAGGATATCATATTAAGGCACTACGACTTCCTGTAGGATCCAGTGCAGTAGCTGAGACTTTATAAAGCTATGATGCTGTTCTAGAACAGAAAGATCGCAGGCAACGCCGTGAAGAAATGCCTTGCAAAACACCAGCACTTCCCCCAAGGCATCTGTGCCTTTAAAGCCCAAGTCTGTTTGCAAGTGCCAAGGCCCTGATACTGTTGCATATTTCACATATTGTGACTGACCAGGAAATACACTGAAAAGTGCTCAGCCAACAGTGCAGCAGCTGCACAGCTAGAAAGAACACAAATCCCTTTTAATTTCACATTTACTGAACAAGTACAATACATCATCAACTAACTAAAGTACAGTCCGGGTCAGGCAGGAATACTTAGCTATGCCAGCTGATCCACATACAAATACCAGTCTTATTTCAAGTCCTTCTGCTTAAAATAAGACTCTACACAGCAAGGTTGATCTCACAAGCTGCAGATCTCTGGAACTTAGATGTTCCATTTATGCAAAGCATATAGGTTCCCTCTATGGTCAAGAAAGGCGGTTTTGTGCCAGTCTCCAAGCCTGGCTTTGACCAGCCTCTTCAATACTTAAAAGGCACCTGTATCCTTCTAATGACCACTTACAGAAGACAGATCCTTCTTTGAAGAGGAGTCCTGTTCTGGGCTCCTAAGGTGCAAATGCAAGCATCACAGACTGAGCCAAACCTCTCAGTTCTGCATAAAGTGCAAGGACAGTGGCTAGAGGAAAAAAACCCACTATATACCTAGAAATCTAAACCAGGGACCTTTAGGACATACTGGAGACACTAGAGTTGCAATTTGCAACACAAGACATTAAGCAGCTTCACTGAGGACACATACATGAAGGTCCCTTAAGATTCTGATGTCCTATGGTTAACCTATAGCCTCTGCTTTTTAATTAAGAGTCATGTCAATCAGACCAAAACAGGATCCCAGCACAGTTGAATTTCACAAAACCTAGTAAGAAAAACACAGATAAATTGCCTCCTCTGGAATATCCTCCCTCAGCTTGCAAATAATCCCATCCCATCTGCGCTGAACAATCCTACCAAAACATTTCCACAGCAAACACAAGCTGCTTGTTTACAAGGAAGAAAAAAAAAAAATCAAGCAACCTGAGGCCCTAATAAAAGAGACAGCAATTTTGAATGTCTTTCATTTTGATGCCTCAGCCTCTCCAACTATTATAAAAGAGGAAAAGAAAAATTCAGATTCAATTTACGTTTGAGACCACACATACACTTTCCTACAGAGCAGGAATAAGTCTTGGACAAAATCATTTAACCATGTTCATTAAAGACATATAAAATAAATCCAGCATGAACAGGCTGTAAATGACTGGTTTCTCTATATCGAAGCTTTTCAAATTACAGTACAAAATAGTCTGTGGACTGTATTAGAGGTCCTTATTTCCAGCAGCTATTTTTAGCTAAAGTACCTTGAAAAATTAATTGAAGCAATTAATTATTACTATTCCAGAAATATATTATGTGGTTACAAATGGCCAAAAAAAGGATCTAAGACAATCCATGACAAAGAAGAGAAATGGTTCTGAGCGTCCCTATTAATACCTCATCACTGCTACAAAAAGTCTTGGAAATCTCTGTCAAATTAGAAGTTACCACATTCCAGAAACAGAGAAGTTGAAGAATACTGTCACCACATACACCAAGAAAAACACACCTACTAGGAAAAAACCTCCACTAGCACGTGATTCAATGAAGAAACAGAATTTCAAACTTAGACGGTAAGGCTGTTCATTCCAACCATTACAGTCACAGCCACTGTATACTATATCCTGTACCACTTATTCTCAACCTTTTTCCTAAACTAAATCACAGAATTTACACAAGTTCCTCCTGTTCCTGAATTAATTTACAATTACCAAATATAATTATTTTTAGCATGGCGCTTTTCTTAAGTGATAAGACAACAGGCTTTTATGTATCAAATACAAACAAGGCTAATTCTTACCTGGAGTATGACAATAACGTGTATCTGATGCAAATAATGAGTTAATATATTTTGAGACATACTAAAATGTTTAACTACAGACTCAAAATCAAGATCTTACTCAGGTACACACACACACAAAAACACAGTTATACTAATGAATAAGATAAAGCCACTTCACAGACAAATAAAAAAATCGGTTTACATGGTAGAAAAAATAAAATTAAAAGATTGCAAAGAAATTTAACATACAGATTCAATAAAAGACTTTTTTGTCCACTGTTTCGATATCTTCAGCAGAACTTAATACAACTTTGTCTTCAGAATCGAACGAAGTGTCAGATACTCTGGTAACCCACAGAAAACAAATTGGAAAATCCCTCAAGAAGACAGGCAAAAAATGAGTGCCTGATAAAGGGGTTAAGACACCCGACTAAAGACAGGATGCACACATTTCATTTCACTAGGGGTGGAGAGCTTAAAGTTGTCTCCTATGCATCACTTCTCAAAAGAGCTGTTTCCTATGAACATGCTCTAAAGTCCTAGCACTTTTTCTTTTTTTCTTTTGTGTCATTATAAACTTTTCATTCCATTTCTCCTATCCCTTATTAAGGAAGCAGCATAAGCTGCACTAAATCAATACTATTTTTCAGCACAGTAGAGTAGAATACTTTAGCAAAGTAAGTGGAATACCAGCCCAAGTCTACATGACACAAAATATTGCGGACATAACTCCCAGTATGTTTTTTTAAAACAGTATGGTTGAAATGTTGTCACCCCGTAAAAGTGACAACAGCCAATCTATGAAAACACAGAAAATTGAAAACATCTACTGAAGAGTGAGAGAAATAGAAATTATTGCAGCATTTTCTCTTAATATGACAACATAGCATCCATATGGCCAGTATGGCAAGTTAAAGTTTGCCATGTTTGTGACTGATAAAGCAGGCTCAAGACTTAAGGAATAATTTCAGACTCAGAAGACTCTCTAAATGACCCCTCACAATGACTGCATCAAACAGCAGCCTGACATCCAAACATCCTACACAGCTCATTCACAGCACGGTCCTGCTCTCTCTGCGTTCAGGCACACCAGTTCCACTGTGCTCACTCAAGCTGCAAGATCTGAGCTGTTGTTTCGACTTCCTCACACAGCCCAGTGTACATGTACTAAAATAAATGTCCATCAATTTATTCCCTGAGGGCTGAATCTGACTTCTACTAAAAATCAATAATATTTCACTACTATCAAGTTCTGATTTTTTTTTTTTTAATAACAGATACACTATCTCATGTTACCATATCCTACAAACCTTTCCTTTCAGTTTACTGTCCCTTGAATATTCACACTAATGGGGGGGAGGGGATGGAGTAGCAGCGGGGGAAGAAAAGAGGACCTACACTAGAAATCACTTACAGAGCTGAAATACATCAGTGCATTTGTATCTGGAAATCATCCTACTGGCTAACATTCAGCTTCTCAGTGTAATCAATTTATTTATTTACTTAGAGCCCACACAATATACCATTTATTTAAAAATACATCAGTTAAGGTTAAAGTTAAAAGCTTATTTTTACTGAATTTTCATTTGACATTTGAAGATTAAAACAGAACAGTGTAAGAAGTCACTTTTCTGTAGATATCCATACGAAAGTAATATTATCCTGGCACTCACTAGAGCATGTTAGAGTCTCAGCAGTATTTGTGAGAGTAACTGCTAGACTACTGGGATTATAATATTATTTATTATTATTAAATGTTAACAATTACTTATTAACAGTAAGTACTAACTTACTGTTTAAGTTTATGGCAAATTTTTTCAAGTATTCTGTGCATCAGGATCATATATATATTTATTCCTAATGCTCCTCCACATAGTTAATTTTCTAGAATTATTGTTAAAATCAGGAGCACTAATTCTGCAACTTCAACATCCAGAAAATTATGTAACCTTGTATTGTTATACAAGATCGACTACAAATCCAAACATAAATGTTCGAAGTTTTATGCTAGATTAAAACTAATTAGTTGCAAATAATTTTAAACAAAGTGACTTTTCATAGTTCACAAGCACCTTTCATGGTAATCACTAAGACAAATCTTTATCATTTCTGTACAGGATTGTTACAATGAAAGTGTAACTTTTCTTTTTGTTATGTTAAAAAGACAGTATTATTGTAGTTATATTTCATTAATTTTGGCAGAACTAATTGCTCAGGATTGAAAGATGTTGTAGAAGATGCAAGTTCACCCTCCTATAAATTTTACCAAATGTTTATGATGTAAAAATGAATGATGTTACAAGACAACAGAGTGCAACTGACTTTCAGAAGGACTTTACCTCCACCTTCCAGTTCCAAAAATCATTACTTCATCACAAGAAGTCTTTTTTAGGTATAAGTGAAAATTTTGGTTAGACACATCACCTGGTTTTGGTTTGCCTTTTGAAGTAAACTAAAAACCACCCACTGGAGTTTTTGAAAAAATCACTACAAGAGAAACTAGTTCAAAGACTACATAAGAAATTCACTCCATAACTTCTCAGTATTTCAGGCATGGGAGAGACCACAGTATTTGAAGCAGTCAGTTTGGTGATGTAGAAGTTTTGCATTAAACTAGAAAACTGATGAGGTTTGCATCCATTTGTCAATTCTACTTTTTTTCCTTTAAATAATGCTAAAATGTAACATTACCAGTCATTGCAAGTAAGTTTCTATAGCCTCAATTACCTCCATCACTGAAGGCAGACTAAACCAAAAACATCATTTTTTTCTTGCTCTCGAGCAACTATTCAACACCTCTGCCTTCTACATAAGAATTAAGCTTAACCCAGCCCCAAAAACACCGTCATATGTTTTGTTCAATCAATATTGTGGCTTCTGGTGAGAAAAACCCTAGATTCAAAGCAAAACCAAACCAAACAAACTAAAAACCACAAACAGAAAAAAAAAAGAAACATCAACAAACCAACCCAAAATAAAAAAAAAAAATCTTCATAATTCTGATTCCATACATTACCTTGACAATGCCACTCAGTTTAAGGAAGTAGACATCATGACTGTCTTAAACACTTTTTAAAATAATATAGTACCTCTGAGGACACAATGTAAGAGACAAGTCTAAACCAGCTTAGATCTTATTTCATTGACATGATTTTCCCACTGTTACTGGAATGATTTATTGATATATCTTTGACTGCAGAGAATCAAAGTCCTCTGCCTCAAGTTGCACTTACGGTGGTGTTCGTAGTCTACTTTAAAGTATCTGTGAAACAGATTTGGAAATTGAAACTCAATGGAACAATGATTTTTATACCTTACATTCATCATCACAGCACATATCAAACAAATTTTACTAAAGCATCACTTGAAGAAAGCTTGGGAAATTCTCCAGAGTGCTCTACTGTTTCTAAGAAACTTCTGCTGTTTGTGATTATCAGCAAGTTTGTTGTTTTGGCATCACACTAGAGCCCCAGTGCCTCCATTTCTGACCCCTTCAAACAAAAACAAGCTGCTCAACAATGTCTAATCCGTGCGTCATGTAATCCTGCTTAATACTCTACAAACTCTGGGTAATATTTGGGTAGTTTTTAAATTTAGCAAAGAACATCCTGGCCTAGTTCAAAGATACCCTTGCCTTGGGTAGTGTCCCCAGAAACATCGCCCACACTAGTTTCAAAGTAGAAAAGCAAACGCACACACATGCATAAGAGAAATGAACAAAAAAAACAATATAAGAGATCATGGTCTAATGTCATAATAAAAACATAAAAAATTACAAATCAAATCAGTGAAATAGGAATGCATTATGCAAACACCAAACACACCACTCAAAGACACATTCTGACTTTGTGACAGCACTCACGGCCCCATTTACCAGCACAAGTGCATCTGACTGCCTGCTCCCAGCGAGGGCAGACTGCGCCGCAGAGGACAGCGGCACAGCCAGGGGAATCACGCAAGCCTTCCTCCCATCAACACTGAGCTATTAATACCCGTCAGCTATCGCTCTGCCAGAGAAACAGAAAATCCCTTCTTTGAGACACAGTTTGCTTTTTGAAGCACCATTATCTTACAAGTGGCTCATAGTGCAAACACCACCAAAGGGGTCTAAGCTAAGTCCCATTGTAATTTTTCAGCATACTGTCCTGACTGTCCTACCTAAGATCTCTCAGACCCTTGCTGAAGGACAAGTATGTTCCTATTTTGTTTAGGCTGTCAGGCAGACAGTCTCCAATCATTAGCCTCTTGTCAACAGCGATGCTGGGGTAGATTACTACTGTGTAGTGCTTGTAATGGCAGGTGCATGGCCCTGGGGCTGCCATCTGCCAGGAAGGAAGTGTTCTCCTCTAGGATGCTGAAGAGATTGACAAATAATGTAAACAAAACACTGAATCATTCCTAATCTATGCAATAAAGCTATTACATTACTCTTCTGCAGTGTAGATGTTACCATCAGAGGTGGGGGCTTAGGTTTGCAGCTTGGGTATTTTTTTTCCTGACTACTTTTGTGATTGATTTACTGAGAAAAAACACTCTCTGAAATAACTTATTTAACTGAGATGGGCAATTCTGGATTTGAAAACAAACAAAAAAAAACCACCCTAGCATCAAAGATGTTTATTTTGGAAAGTACCTCCCCACTGTTCACTTGTAACAAGCCTCTTTCCAGAGTGCATTTGCCCCGCATTGTAAGCAAGAATTTGATTTTTTTAAATTACTATTTTTGATACAGCTATATACAATTTGGGGTCACCATCACTGATAAAAAAGTTGAGAATCTTTTGAAATTTTTTTTTAAGCAAAAATAGTAATGGAACTCCAACTATTGTCCTTGGTCTTTTAAATCAATTTCTAAAGGGATTTCTCATCACGAGACTGAAAGTATTCCCTAAACAGTCCCAGTTTAGTAGCCAATTTGTCACCTGAGCTATCACGCAATAGCACAACTCCATGGAAATAAGCGGGCATTCACCTATTCTTCAGGAAAGTTACTCATTACTGTTTAACTGGCAACACAGAGATTACAAGCTACTCCTGTCTTAATGTAAGCCTCAAATGTTACTAGATGTGTGTTAGCACTTTAACACTCAATGAAATGTACTTTTAGGCGACCCTCTGTGAAGATGTAAGCAATCTTTGCATTGATTTTTCTGTGGTTTGCATCAGGCTTGTAATACTCAAGTCTTAAAAGTTTCCGTTAACTACAAACAACCTTGCAACTGAGGGATACATTCTACCTGCATCAGCGTGGAAACTGCAAATACAATCTAAACCAGTAATCCTTGCTTCCTCCAAAGCTGACAGAGATGCAGGGGAAGACGCATGCTGCTTTATAACTTGCATTTAAAAGACAGTGGGAGCAGTCACCTTGGCTGGTTCTGTTTACTGCTGCTGCTTCTCCAGAGCCCTGGCAGACTGACTAATCCAAGAAGCCCACATGCTGGATAGCTAAAGGCAGTTGACACAAACACAAATGTAAAAAAAAAACCAAAACAACAACAAAAACAAACAAACAAACAAGTTTTCCTTTGAAAACTCAGCTGCCGGACAGCCAGCCTTTTCAACAACCGGCAGCAAGGGTTGTTGAGCTGAACTTGGCTTTTCAAAGCTGCCACTCTTGACCCCCTACATACATACATACAAAGCTTTAAAAATAACTACATGCCAGACAACAGACACAAAAAAACCATGTCTAAACTTCGGAGGTCACTACACACCGTCTTCTGAAAACTCAAGGGATAATACTGATTTCCATGCATACACAGATCACTTGTAAGCAAATATTGTGAGAAACTACAAAAAACCCAGAGAGTTGTGAACCTCTCATAATTACACACCTTATCAAATCAGTCAACATATACACTTTAAATTGCTATTGCACACAGTGCATCAACTTGATGTTAAAACTTCCACAAAATTTGCTGTATCATGACTAACGCAATGAACAGAGACACAAAGAAAAAAACATATGGACAACCAGTATAGAAAGTGTACTATATTTCAACAAATTCCGAAGGAAAAAAGAGACAGATATAACCATTTTTTTAGATGTTTATTACTTTAAAAAGAAACATTAATGGTGCTTTTAGAGAAAAATTGATATCGACAGAAAATACCTGGATGTCACTACGCTGCCATTTAACTGCTGAAAAGGGAGGGCAGTTAGATTACGTACAGTAACTGGCAAAATTTTTCAGTGGATGCTTGCTGTGCTTCAGCTTATAAACCACTTCAGCATTCCAGTATAACTAACGCTATTTAAAAATTAGAGTAAATCAAGTGTAAAGAAACCCATGTTAGTCTCTCCTTTAAAAAAAATAAAACTAAACAAAAACAAACCAACCCCACCATATAAAACAAGTCCTAATACCTTCTGTTCAAACACTCCTTCATTCTTTTTACTTACAAATGAACGTTAGTCTCTGTAGCTATCTTGAAAGAAATCAAGTAATCAGAAGCAATCATCAACCTAAGCATTTCCTCTGCCTTGAGCAATGACTGTACTGGTTCATTTTAGAACAAACCCACCATTCAACTTGGTCTATAACAATTTATCTTAAATGACTCAAAGTAACCATAACATTCTATCTCTGAGAAGTATAGCTAAACATAATTTAAAGTATAAAGAAAAACAGTCTAACAGATGTCATGATATTATATCTGATTGTAACAAGCTGACACCCACATAATCAACATAATTTAAAATACCAGAAGCTCCATTTAATCCTGGATAATTTCAGTCTACATTTTGTATTTCATGAGTGGCACTACTAGGTTCAGATCTAACCATTTTGGTTTGGTCACCTGCAAAGTACTATGTGAAAGACAGTAAGTTAATTTCGAGATATTTAAAAGAAAACCTCAATTTTTTAATTCTAAGTGTAAGTTAAAAACTCAAGCTCCGTAAGTTATTAAAAGTAGCTCAGTTCTTTCCGCTGTTAGTTTGATGTTCTTACAGAACTTAACAGTAAGAGAAACTACTACAACGGATTTATTCAAAAAAGACTTTAAAATATGTATAGATTTCTAACACAGCATATAGGTCTTTTAATACTTTTAAGTCATTTTAAAATGAGCATTAATTTTGTTACAGAGACAATTAAATATTCTTATGTTTCTCTGAGAACCAAAACTTTTTGGCAGCTGGCATATGAAGAGGAGGTCAAAAAACCAACTTAATAATATAATTCATTGTGCAAAGTGATCCCAAAGAAAAAGGAAACAAAGTTTACATCTTCAACAATCTAAAACGCCATTAGAAAGACAGAGCAAGAGATTTCTTAAGATAGGCTTTTTATTGTTTAGGTACAACCATAAAAGCCTCACAAAACTAAAAGCTAATTGACACGGCGAGTGCAGGGGGAGGACCATTATTATAAAAAATCCTTATTACGATCTTAAATAGAAGCATTACAGATGATGACTTCTTCAAACAAATAAAGGCAAAAAAACTGACACAGGAGGGAAAGAACCCTCAAAGTTTTTTGCATTATTACACATAGCATCTGTTCAATTTTAGAAAACTAGACCAGCTACTAGAAACGTTTACAAATTAAAACTACAGCGAACTCTGTGAGTGGAAAAGAAAACAAAATTAAAGATTACCCACTCAAGTCTGGTGATTTCGGTTAAGGAAAATTCCATATTACAGACCCACTAAATTTAATGGTAATCTTAATTAAGAATTCCAGGATTACACACAAAGGGTAAAATCTTAACCCCACTGAGACAGACAAAACCCCCATTCGACTTCAAGAGAACTAAGATCCACCATAAAAAAATCACATCATTATAGACTGTAATCTGTCATAAATATACTGGAATAAATAATTCACACTTATGAGAAAAACGAGTGCAAACATCTCCATAAATAATGAAATCCATACACAGTTCATATGTTTTTATGCAAAAAGCAGTCATAATTTAAGAACAAAGGCTAATTATTAGCAATTAACAAGTTTTAACCCACCAATAACAGTATTATTTTATTCATATATCAGATGAAGGCAATTGTTTCTCCAACTCCTAAATATTTGCACATTTTCAGAACACAGTAAAACTAAATGAAGTGATAATTTCAAGCAACCTTTTAACTGTTCTGTTTTGAAAGCAGTTGTGGACACACTCTTTGCTCTTGCCGTGACAGGATAATACGGACAGAGATCTCCAAAAGCACAGCACTCCCTACATCAGAAGCAAGTTATTGATAGCAGAAAAACACACTACATGTGAAAGCCAGCCACCTTTAAATGATAAAAATAATTTCCCTTAAAACATTTATCCACATGAAAATACAACTACTGCTACAGAACTTAGGAAAGAAAAGGTGTCAAACTGGGTTTTTACATGTATTTTGCACAAATCAAAATCCTTAGAGAAGAACTCAATACATGTTTTTTTACATGTATTTTGCACAGATCAAAATATTCATTTACTGAGAAGGTAATTACAAGGAGCTTGTTTGTATACCCTGTATCTCAGAGTCTCTTGTACTAAATATTAAATAGAAGTGGATTATCCATTCTTTTAAAATCACTAGAAACCACTCTTGGTTTCTGAAGAAAACTACTTTCTCATGTAGCTAAAAACAAAGTTCGAAAAAAGTGCAAACTAAATAAACAATGCTGATTATATAAGCTCTCTCTTATGAAAATCAGTAATTTTTACAGAACTAGATTTTCTCAAATCTACCCAAATTACTACTGTTAAAATAATCTTGCCTATGCACAAAGTAGTTTCTTTTAAAAGAGTAAGTTTCTCAGTAAGACATGAAATTCTTAGTAGTCTCCCAAATCACAATGTTTAAAACTCAAATACATTACCAAAATGCTGGGTGACCTTTTTAAGCACTGGCAGAAGACCTTCCATAAACAAACTTTATGGAATGAAAACCAAAAGGGAATCTAGAGAGTTTGCAAAAGATTTTGATTTGATTAAACTTACACCGATGAAAACCTTTGTGATGTATTTCTCCTTTCTCATGCTGTGACTTTCCCAGTTTGGCTGCCACAAGTGCAATTAACCTGATGCCCTGTTTTTGGTACCCAGCCCACTGTTGGCTGAGGATGCTGCTGGTGTGAGGTTCTTCCTTACTACCTCGACCTGACTCTGGTTCCATCCATCCATCCCTGCATCCCGTACCTCTGAGTGCACCCTACAGGCTGGCACCCTTCTCAGGGAAGCAAGGTGCTGGAGAAGACAGCCCACCTCCTACAGATAGGGTCAATCCCAACGAGCCTCCCCGCACCATTCCTCCATGTGATCTGCGTTTAGAAGCTTACGGGAAAGAGGAAAAACAAACACACATGCAGATTAAATATTAAAATAAGGCAAGCCCATAACCATCCTTGGACAAACACACGCAGCAGCAGCACTGAGCCCTCCCCGCTGTAAGCCTCGTACCACATTAACACGGTTACGTTCACTGCATTATCCTTTTGTTTACTGGATGGGAAGGACAGCGGTCGTTTCCTTCTCCTTATCCGTCCGACCGCCCGCCCGCCGCTCC
>VZRR01008552.1:229308-260718 GCA_013398015.1 Oreocharis arfaki | reverse complement strand
GCGGAGCCGCAGGGCCGCGGGAGCAGCCTCGGGACGCGCCCGCGCCGCCCGCGCCGCCGTGGGCACCGCGCTGGTGCTGCCCCCGCCTGGCGGCACCGCGGGGGCACCGCGGGCGCTTCTGGAGCTGCAGCGCACACCTTCCGAAATACGGGGTGTTGTTGTTGTTGTTGTTGATTTGTTGGTTTCTGGTTCGTTCGGATTTTTTCTCCCCCCCGGCCCCCGGGGGAAATGCTGTCTTTCATTCCTTCTGGAGTGATCACTGTTTTAACAAATACTGTTATTTAAAGAAAAAAAGCCTGATAGAATATAACCAGTTCTGTCCTAGGGAAAAAAAAAATGTTTGTGAAGCAACAGAGCCAAATATTTTCAAGCAATAGTTGAAGTCAATACCTCTCTTATTATATTTAGAACATATAAATATCTAAAATAATCGAAAACAAAGCACTTTTTTTTTTCTTTTTGAAGAGGTTTTGTAATGTACTTTTCTGACATGTATGTATAGCCAAGATCTAGGGTCCTTTGGGGTATTTTTGTCTTCAAGAAGAGAATGGATGATAGAATTCAATATTTCTTTGATGCAATATTTACAGAAAATTTGCGAAGCCTCATGTGCTCAAACACCATAGGACTTGAACAGAAGAGGGTTTGTTTGTTTATCTGTTTCCTGCTTTTTCAATTTGGTTTCTTACTAGGTAGCATTCTGTTTGAAAATGTGTTTGTTTACCTTTTTTTCCCTAGGCAGGTTACTGCAACCACTATTTCTGTTCTTTTCTAAATGCTCTTGAAGGCTGTTTCTGAGCAAAATCGTTCCAGGCATTCAGCTTTCCCCCCTGCCTTACAATTCATTTGGCTATTTGCCTTTGTTTCACATGGCCTTTGCATTTACTTTAGGTAGTAGCTCTTTTTCCTTTAGTCTTTAAAAAAAAAAAAACTTCAGAAGGTAGCCTAACTTCCTCCATTATTTATCTTGACATCAGGATAATTTTCCTAACAACAGGGGTAATGTGGTTCTGGAGTAGACTATCAAGGGATTTTTATAGAGTCCCTACTGGAGCATTTTAAGCTGCGCAAATATTTCTCAGGAATGACACAAGTACATTTGTCCTGACTCAGGGCAGTGTGATAGTCTAGATGATCTCATGTTTACTTCCAGTCCTATTTTGTTGGATTTCTGTGATACATGCACCTATAAATAGCTCCAGGACTACTACTGTTGAAAGAGAAAAAACCCAATCTTCTCTTTCTCTCTATTATTTTTTTTCTTTTCTTTTTTATCTGCTTGTTTAACTGTGCAAAATAAAGAGTGTAAAACTGTGATTATGAATCATCACTTACCCTTACTGTTTGGGATATGCTTTTGGTGCAATTCTTAACTCGTGCAGAACGTTTGCTGATCTCACTTGTGCATGCTCAAAACCACCGGGAATATGAAGAGACCTTTGGGGAAATAGAGACGCTACAGAGGAAAATCTTGTCTGCTTTTCTCAATGTACCCCTTCAGTGGAAGTTTTATGTGAATAAGGTGAAGAAAGCTTGCCCTCGGAGTAGGCTGACTGCTTTCAAGGAAAATTATCATCTATCTGCATTATTTAGACAGCATCTGGGAAATTCACTGGAGCCTCAGGCTTCCATTGTGCTAGACATTGTGTAGATGGGTAGTTAATGGTGGGCCTCCTTCTGTTTTGTTTAATGTATATATTGTACATGTGTAATGACTTGAGGAAGATTGCCAATGTGGAGAGTCAAATGCAATTCTGCAGTCCCGTGAACAGTGTGGCTGACGGTCAGCACCTTGGGCTCACCCATTTCCTAGCTAATGGACACTGCAGGCATGCTCAGCAAGAACTAAAGAACTGAAAAGTGTCAGCCTTCCATAATTTGATGTGCTTATATGCATGGGGGAAGCACAAAGGCAACACATGTCCTGAGGGAAGAGGTGGAGGATCTTTTTTTTAAATACATTTTTTGGAAGCACGTTTTTTCAGACGTGCAGATTAAGTGCAACTATTAATTTCAGGAAAGTTAAGCATCACAGTAAGATGAATACAGCACTCTTGGCACCAGAAATACATGCAGTTTCATGTGCCTAAGAGAGGTTGAATAAAACCTCCTCCCAGGTTTCGGGCATCATCAAACACCCCACCCTTGATAGAGACTTTCTCATGGATTCTGGGGCATGAGAAGAAGGAGTGGGCATCTGCAAGATACTTCTTGTATCAAGCACCATGGTTGGAGGCAATCTGCATGTCTAATAATAATAACAACTTGATTAAAAAATTGCTGTCAAGTAGATTCCACAAGAAGGAAAAAGAAAAGATTCACGCCTGTTCTGCTGAGTGCTCATGGACGCAAAATGAAATGGTCACTTAATGCTTTTTAAATATTCATGTGTACATGGCATGCTCATTACTAAAGTGTGAGACCACAAAATGAAATACAAGTGAAGAGTGTGCTTTCAGTTAAGCTGCTGATTAGGCAAAGGAACAGCATATGTAACAAGAGAATGAGGTAATCATGGCACATGAACATGTTTTTAATTTCATCTGGTGCGTTTGATCATACAATAAGGGAATGTTTCTGGGTGCCTCACTTCATTCCTGCACACTTCTTTTTTGAGAGACTCTTTGCTGACTTGTAAAAACTTTCAAGATTACAGGAGTAGATTTTTTAAAGATGAGTAACTCCAAATGCAGACATTGCAAGAGCTGCTGTCACCTCTTGAATGCAGCTGGTATGGAAGTGGATCGGTGAGCTAAGACTCAGTTCACTACCTTGCAGTGACCAAACCAAAGCAAATCCTTTCTTCATCAGGCGTTGTATAAGGACCTGAAAGATGCCTCAGAAATGAAGTCTCCTAGGGTTATCTTTTTCTTAAAACCCTCCAGTGAGCTGAAAGGAGGTCTGTTCATTTCTGGTACAAAGTGTTCTTAGTTTGTTTGCTAACAAAAACCTCTGTCCCAACTAAATTGGACCTGGTGAGAGATCTCTGGGCTGCGCTGCAGTTTGGCCATTGGGTTACCCTCGCCAGCATTTATTTACAGAAGTTTCCTCTGCAACTATTTCCTGAGAAGGTGTCCTCCTTTGTAATAAAATGACCTTTTTGCTTTGTTTAGGAATGGATAAGCACAACCAATGTTCTAAAAACATAACTATCACACCAGTAAAAGTTACACAGATACAATTTATAGATTGTGGGAAGATCAGATAGTTTTAAAGTCAGTGGTTGGCTGTAAAGTTGTTAATTGAACATTTGCTGAAAAATGCCTATGGGGAAGTGATCTTGTTATTCTTGCAGGATAATCAAGTTTAAAAACAACAGTCATTGGCTGTATTTAAAGAAATACCTACAAGTTAAAAATCATAGTCCCCAAAGCATTCACACTTGGAGACATCCTTACATTACCAATCCTTTGGGCAGTTAATACTGAAATAATTTTACAACACTATTTAATGACTTGTTGATTTAGTGGCTTTTTTAACTTTCAGATGGGGAAAAAAATAGTTGGTTTTCCTGTTTCTCACTTTTGAAGACTCTCTGTAATTAATTAATTTTTATTTTCTTTTTCCAAGTGCAGGTTCAACTTTGTAACCACAGTGCACACACACATCAAATTAATAAATTACTTTAAACATTTCCTCCACTTGGATTTTAATATTCTGAAAAACTTGAAAATCTTAAAAACCCATCACTGATTCACAGAATCATGATGTGAGTAAGGTTGGAAGGGATCACTTGAGGTCATCTAAACCAACTTCCCTGTTTGAACAGGGTCCCCTAGATAATGTTGCTCAAGATTGTGTCCAGGTGTCTCGTGAATATCTGCTGGAAAGGAGACTCCACAGCCTCTCTGGGAAACCTGTTCCAGTACTTTGTCACCTGCACAGTAAAGAAGTTCTTGCTATCTTCAGGTGGAACTTCCTGCGTTTCAGGATTCCTGTGTTTCAGTTCCCTCTGAATTGTTTAATCAAGACTGAAGAGCGCACATCAATTGACAAGGCTCCCTTGTATTTGAAAATGACCTCACAAAACTGACAATATTTTGTCTCAAGTTCATTAGTTTCAGTAAATTAATTCCTGTCCCTTGTTATAAACTTTAAGTGCTGAATAGATGTCGTACTTTTTCTTGCAGGTGCTGAGGAGGGGGCGGGGCTAGGTTACTGTTCTGTACCATGCACATCATCTCTGGGGAGAGTGGCTTGTGGGGGAAGAAAAAGGGAACACACTCTGGAAGTGGGGCCATTTTGTTCCATTTCTTCCTCAGGGAAGTTTCCAGGACCATCCCTGCAGACTTTGTCCCTCTCTCTTCGCCGCCCATCCCTTCCCATCTCTCAGGAAGAATGCAGCTCCAGGCAGCACACACAGCTGAGCCCGGCAGACCGCACATGCTGCAGCACCAGTGCAGGAAGCAGCCGCAGGGAACGGAGCAGCAGAGGCGAGCCAAGACTGAGCTGAGCCCAAGCCCAGCTGATCCCAAGCCAAGTGGAGAGGAGCTGAGCTGAAGACTGATGACCACAACTGAGCCCAGCAGCCCAGGAAGTGGGTGGCACAATGCAGATGATCTGGCTCTTTGGGTGTTTGTCCAGCACTGGTTTTCGTTGTGTCGGGCTCCAGGACGGGAATGCCAGCCATGGAGAGTGCCTGCCATCTTGTCTTTGTCTCGGCAGCCATGCAGAACTGAGTCGAGGTGGTGAACACCTCTGTGTATAAAGCACCTTGTCCTTTGTATACTTTGGTTATTAATGCTGCTGTTGTTACTGTGCATTTCTTATTCCATGGCTGTTTGTTTTCAGTAAATTGTTATCTCAACCCATAGTCTCTTCCTTTGTTTCTCTCTCGCTGGAGAGGAGGCAGGGGGAAGGGGAGCAGCTTATTTGGAGTTTAATTCCTACCTAGTTTTAAACCACCACAGTAGACTGGGGTGTATTGCAGAAATGCAGCAGCTCTGCATTTCTGGAAGAGATGTTATAGCTGAAGAAAACCATCACAATCTACAAGATGTATTTTCTCTCAACAACCTCATTCTACTTTATTGTTTTTCTTTAGTAAATTTTATACTTAGTTGCAAGCTTAACAAGTCACTTAAGAATAGATATTCACAATTTAAGTTGTATTTGTTATAGCAGTCTGAATTTTAAAGCGAGTTACGAAAGTTTCAAATCTATGTCCTCCACAAACAACTTGTGATCAAATGTGATTATGGTATTTAAGTCTTCCTATACAGGCCTTGAGGGGCCATTGGGTTATATCCGTAAGTGGTGGGATAAGTGAAGAGACGCTGTAAACTTGGATGGATTGACTGTCCCTGCATGTTTGGTGAGGTGGTGTTCATCTCAACTAGCCACAGCTCTCTAAAAGTTCCATGACTAATGTATTTTAGCCTCTAGAGTTCCTCCAGAGTAATAAAGGGAGGGTTATTAATCCTTTCTTCAGGTAGTTCTGAAGTTTAACATGAAGCATAGTGTATCTGTGTCTTTTAATAATGGAGGAGATAATGTGTTATTATCCATGTTATGGAGGTGTTGATTTTTACAATTGCAACTAGTAATTCAAATTTTTTACAAAGAGTTAAGGCATTAACTTTGTACCAGGAAGTTTATGTCCAGACAGTTTATGTCCCCTGTCAGTATGCCACGCTTCATCTTCTTGCCAGTTAGGGCATTTTTGGAGCTTCTGAAGCATAAAACCGTGATGGACTCTACGTTGTGTGCTCTGCTCACTTAATAAAAGCATTCAGCTTAATTTGAAAGACTCTTATTTGTGGACCGTTTTGGTGTCAACAGTCACAAAAAAATGCATTAAAAAAGGTGTGACGTATTTCCATTAGAAAATAACTTTCCTCCATTTGCTGTAAAGGGACTCTAGAGAACTAGCTAACCCTTGCCCCCTCTCTTTTACAAGGCCAAGATGAATATATTGGATTGCTTGCCTGCCTGGACACAATGTGACCACTTTGGAATTTACTGGAAGTTTTCAGGAAACATTTTAGGCGTTATGGAGCACAACACAGATGATTTTCCTGAAAATCAGGAAACTGGAAGACATTTGGACATTGCTCTCCAAGTGCTGTGTGACAGCTGTGAGACAGATGCTTTTCCAGCGAGGAAAGCCGGGGAGAGCAAAATATAGACATTTCATTTTTTTCTCTCTCCCTTCTCACAGATGGTTTGCTGATGATGGTAGAGAAAGAAGGGAGACACCAGCTGTTGGGTCATTGTTTTAGAAAGGGTAGAATTACAGGCTATTTAGAAGAGGGATTGAAAACAGAAGCCCTCAATATCCTTGATGGTGAAGATGCTGAGGGGCAGGGATGTTGTTCATCAGTGCTTTATTTATAACCTCTCTATTTTATCCCTTTTCATCTTTATTGATCTTCACATTCCATATGAATATCAGCAACAATTAGATTAGATTAGATGCTTTTTTGACTCCTTCATTCTCCCAACACCGATATCTGTCCTGCCCCACATTTGCCTCTTGGTTCCCAATCTGTCAAATCTCATGCATTAACAATGAGATTTGTACACTTGCTCCTGCGTGACTTCTCTCCATTTGGCCCACATTGTACTTATTTTTACTGCAGGCTCTTCTGCTCCATGAACTGATACATTAGAGGTTTATGTGTAGGATCAGAGAGAAAAGGCTGCAAGACTGTAAGGTAGTGAGTCACCGAAGATATTTTGCGCCCTGAGGTGTGTGGGGTATGTGCCTGTGTTGCAGGGCAGCATGAGGTCTGCTCCCTCACAACATGACCTGATGCACTAGTCTGATTCCCCATTACATTATCAGCCATTTTTTCTGTCTTATCCACAGGCACTGACTAATACCAAGAGATATGCATCTCCACTTTTTTTTCTCTTCAGCTTCACGTCTGCTTCCCTTCAGCAGTTTACTGAGCTCTTCCAGGTTACCAAATCCCAAGCAGTTTCTTCGAACTTCAGGTTTGACTCCATACAGAAGTGAGACCTAAAAATTGAGCGTTCCCTTTTCCTGCTCCATGGTTTCCATCTGAAACCCTAGCCCTGGAGGTTGGAGAGGACTAAGAGATCAGGATCCCTTGTCTGGCTGCGCGCAATCTCGTACAGCTTCTCAAATCCGAATCAAACTTCTTTTATATATGCTTTCTCCTCTCCGAACTACAAGATGAGGTGAGACCTGCAGAAAGCCTGTCTTTATCATCTTTCCCTTTAAAAACATGCCAGGAGGGAAAACAAGGAGTGGAAAATTAGTGTCTTTCTCTGGTGTTCCTGGAAAAGAGACTGGAGGAAAGGGGGTAACTGTGGATGGTGTGTGTGTATGTGTGTGCCACAGACAGCTCTGTCCTTCCGTGCCAGTGATGACTGCCCAGGGAGGGACCAGGAAAGAATTCCAACTCTTACACAGCAAATCTCTGGGGACAGAATACAGGAAAATAAGCAGGACACTGTCAGAATAAGTTTCCCATTAAAAATCTTGACAACTTCATCACGGCCTCAGGCTTCTTGATTCACTCTGAGACTTGTTTTGTACTTACTGAAATCAAAAAACCCAAAACAAAAACAAGAACACCACAAGGGCTAGCAAAGTTGTGCAATCTTATTTACAAATAATGTAGCTGAAGTCTGGTTTCCCCAAACACAACAAGGAAAAACTCCCTGCTGTTCTTCTTGTGCCTTATTTATGCAGATGTACATAACCCCTGCTAACTATTTCTTCATCTGCTGTGTTTGCAATATATCCCAGGGAAACTGCTTGGTTTGTATAGTCCAAAACAGAGTAATATGTGTTTGTAGGGGGGTAGCTTTCATTGCTTCTGCCTTTTTTCTATGGAGAGCTTAATTTGGTCTCACTACAACAGCCATAAGAAGACCAGTTCTCACCCCTTCCAGAGGAAAACCATGGATCACATTTACCAACTTAGTGCTATTTTACACTAAAAAATTAACCATCAACCATTGCCTACCCATTTTTTTAATCCCACTATGCTCAGTCCCACAAGCATAATCTCTCTATTTTTCTCCCAAAACAGCTTTCAATTGGCAGTATTTATACCTGTATCATTTCTACTTAGCTACAGTTGTCTACATCACTTCCTGTTTATAATCAGTCCTCATAATTTCTCTCCTTTTGCCATTTGCAGAATTTAGAGATATTATTACAGTTTACGCCTTTTTGGTTTTGTCATGCCATAGGTGAAGGGATTGAATAACAGTGCCTAAGGCATGAAAGAATCTTTGTAGCAGCACGCTGTTGATACTTGGTAAATTTTAGTTAACAATTACATATTAAATTTCTGAGTTCTATAGATTAATCTCATTTATTATATGTTGTGCTGGTTTTGTTCTGGTGTAACATTTAATCAGAGTGTCATGTGGTATCAATGCTTAACAGAAGTCTTAAAGGCATTGTTTTGTCAACATAGTTACCTTTATTAAACAAATCAAATAATCAAAATTCTTATCTCATGAAAGTACTATGCAGTTTGTTTAACTTAACCTGTTTTGCATAAAGTCATGTTGACTAGCAGTAATTGCGTTACCATTTTCTATTTCCTTATGGACAGAGTCCCATATCAGCTGTTCCATTCTTTCACACGGAACCAAGGTCAAGTTAACTCATCTACAGTTACCGTGGTCATCCTGTTTGCGTTGTTGAAATATCAACACGGCATTAGATTTTTCTAGGCCTCTTGGACTTCTCCAGTATGCCAAAACTTTTTGCCAATGCACAGCAGTATAAATTCTTTTTAAAATCTTTTAACCAAGTTATCTGGTCCTGCCAATTGAAAAAAATTAATAGCTGTTTTTTACCATCTGCTTTGGAGAATGTCAGAATAGATGATAGTTTGGCAATGCAGACACTTTTTCTTTATAAATGCAAAGCAGAAATATTCAATGAATTCTTTTTCTGTTCCCTGATTAGTGATGGAACTATGTCAGCACTGAGATTTCTATTGTGCTAAATAGTCTTTCAGAAATCCAGAATAAAATAAGGATATTTTCTTGTTGTCTTTATCCCTACGTTTTCATAGATATATTTAGTTTGCATACCAATATACTGCATTTATTAATGTATGAAATTACAACCATTATCTATAATTGTCTTTTAAGCATTCTATTAGCATGTATATACACACATATATGTGAATATATGCTAATATACTGATGTACTGCTGTATGCAGTAATTACAATACACCGACTAATCAGCACTGAATTCTGTGTGCACATCTTTAATTAGATCATTGCTGTGTACTTCTTGGCATGTGTTTTAAGTTTAGTGAGCAATCACTTTCACAAGTCAGAATGAAGGATAATGCAATATTATAACATACTTTTGTCCAGGATAGAAATTTCAATCTTTAAGTTTTGTAGGATCTAGGTCATTGTAGGGAATGTGGAACAAGAGCTTTAGCACATATCATTCTATTAGAAGCCCTTTTTTATAGAGGCAGTGTTTCTTTCTTTATAGATATTTATTCTTGGTCACAAAAGTTACATGGGGTGGAAATCATCTCACCTCACTTGATAACATAGATATCCACATCTAAGCTAGTGATTCCCCAGGGTGACCATGCCTCTGTCCATAGAGGAAAAACAGACATTTTAGAGCTCAATGAACCTGACCTATTTTAGATGCCTACATTAGGATGGTATGAATCATGCCTTAAAGTGCTTTTTCTTTCTCCATTTTTCCCCCCACAGACAGTAAAAGGAGCCCGTGGTGATTAGCCCTGATCCAGTTCTTTTTCACAGCAGACTTCTACATCTGGACATCCATGCAGCATTTTTCTTTTCTCACTGAGAAAAAAAAGAAAGTTTGTTATATAATCATGAGGAAAAGAAGCAGCTGAGCCTTAGAATCAAGATACAAAAATTATTTTAAACCATTAATTTTCTATACCAACTTTAGAGTTGAACACTAAAGTGCTTTAATGTACAAGACCTCAGTCCCGCATATGTAAAACATCTTTTAGATGAAGTCTGCTGAACAGCTCTTCGTCATTGTTACCTTTCTCTCTCATTCTACCATTTCCATCAGAGACATGCGTATCTAGTGGAGCAACATTGTGTGGCTAAACGAGTAGAAGGTAAGTTAATTGTAACAGCAGATACAGGATAGGAAAAAAAAAGGATAGAATAATATTCTGGCTTATTTATATTATACCTTCAGCTTTGAACTGAGTTGTTACAAATCCCCCAACTCTGACTACATAAATATTTTAATGACTACAGAGGTTCTCAGTGTTTTATGTCTTTAGTGACAGTATAATCCTATTTATTTAACAGATGACTTTATACTGACCCACAGGTATTAAAAAAGAAATCTTCAGGCAAAGATAGTTCTCTATTTTGGCAAGGATATTGTGCAATTAAGGAAAGAGCTATATTTTATTATTTTTGGCACAGAGGCCATTTCTTTGGTAATGACTACCTGTTGCTTTTTATCTTTCTCATCCATGCTTCATTGCAGCAGCCATGGCCACAGGTGCCTACACTGGATGAACACCTGTCCAGTCTATGCAAAAAGGAAAGGAAATCAAGGGGTAGCATATTTACTGATTCTTTGTACACAGCAAAGTGATAAAATAATGGAGATATGGAAAAAAAGTTAAATTTAGCATGATTAAGAGGAGAGAGAGTAGAGGAGAATGGTCATGATCCTTTAGAAACAAGCTTTTACAGAAGACAGACAGCAGGTAAATCTAAATATACTCTTTTCAAAGATAAAACCTGTTCACTAATAGTGTGTCGGCTGAGGTAGCACCTTTTCACAGCAGTTTGCAGGTACAGGTTTGTTCTTCCACAGTCCGCATTGCAAAGCAGCAAATAAAATGTGCATAGTGTGGGACCCCATAAACTTATTTGTCTGCCCAAAGGGGTAGCGTGTTTCTGCAGTTCCAAAGAATATTTTCTGCTGCTCTTCTGCTGCCCTAACTAACTTACACTTTATGAAGCGATTTTCCCTAACCTTGCTTGATTATATTGAAAGGTTTGCAGAATTCAATAAAATCCCTGTTGTGTGATGTATTAAAAACTTTCATGTATACAAATTTCCCTATTCCTGCCCCAAGAGGGCAGGCATTTTGTTCACAAATTTGCACTCATTTCACAACTTAATTGTAGGGCATCCCTGACTGTAGTCTTTCTGGCTAGATGAAGGAGTGCACCATCACTGCTTTATTTACTTCTCAAAATTTCTCAGTGTTTCTGTTTACTTTGCTGTGAAAAAATCTACAGAGATTCTTTCTACAGAGAAAATAATTTCCATGAAGCTGATATCTCCGATCAAGCATCCAGCTTTTGAGTGTTATTGATGCACAATCTAAAATCGCTCCACTTGGCTGAGTATAAATGAGCTTTTTCTTTACTCAAGCATCCACTGAAAGTCTCCAAAAGCAGGGGAAGCATGGGTATGTGGGTATGCTCACTCTATTGAACAGACAAGAATAATCATAGCATTATTGTTTTCTATATTTGCCCTTAATGAAAAAAAATAGCATTAAATAGTCCAGCATTTCTAAAAATATAGGTTTCTTGGACCTACATGACTCATCAGGTCATTCTAGTATTAGTAAGTTTCCCATAGTGTTCATCTGCTATATCATGGGAAAAGGCCGCCTTCTGTTAGGTACAACCTGAAGTGAGAATAACCTTATATGTCACATTAATTGTAGAATCATAGAATTACCTAATGACCTAAACAAAATAAACTAATTTCAGACACTTAATCTCATCAATAAATTCCTGTGTGTTGCCAACTCCCATATGCCAACTAGTTCTTTAGTTGTTGCGCATAACCCCTTCACAATAAACATGACCCTTTTTTTCTGTGGATTTCTCTCTGCAGAAATGGTTACTGAATGAGAACGGTGAGTATATTTCACCAAGCCAAGACAAACTCTTATGACATGTTCCATTCTTACAGTTGCAGGGCGATTTCTCCATTTAAGGCTGTTGAAAGTTAATATTCCCAAGCCTTTTGAAATTGCTGGCTGTCTGTGCTCTGCATCACTACTGAGCCTCACCATTTCATGAATTAGTCCTTAGTCAGTTCCCTGCTCAGCTTCAGCTGTCCCTGTCCCTAAAGATATGCAAATTGCCCCAGGAACCTCTCAGTGGTCTTCAGTGCTTCTTGCCTGATGATCAATAGCCCTTTAAAAACAGAGCTCACTTTGAATGTTGTGATGAAATGAGAGAAATCATAGAAAATACTCCACTACTTTCTGTACTGGAGTATTCACAGTGAGCAAGAAGCAGGGAAAAAAACAGAGGGGTAAGGCAATAAACCCTGGAATCTCCCAAGAATGCAAAGCATCAGTGTTGTAACAGCTGTGTAGGCATAGTGATTCCAGAGCACTGTGTGTAGACATGATTATTCCAAACACAAATTGCATCCTCAAGGATAATGAAACACCCTGGGCATACTGCTCCCTGTTTCAGAGACTTGTCATAGACACAGATGTCCACAGCAAATTTCGGTTGCATGTGGAATTTGGGTCTCTTTTATAAGCTTTGTGCTATGTGGAGAGTTAACTGCTGAAATGCTTCTGAAGTAACACAACAGCAGATTACAAAGACTAGTTCTTTGCTGCTACAAAAAAAAATGCAATATTTTTCCACAAAAAACACTTGGATATATCAGATATGCCAAACTGGAAACACAGCCAAGTGCTGGATACTTTACTGCAAGGTTTCTTTAGCAAGGTCTGCCCTGTCTTCTTAGGTTGGGACTGACCTTGGAAAATTCCCCTCAGTCCAAAATTGAATCACCTTATCTTGACTATGTTTTTAGCACAGGAGAGCTGACACATGTTGGTTCCTCTAAGGTTAAAAAAAAAAAAAATAGTTAATCTTTTCAGCAATAAAGTCAAAATCAATAGAATCATCTTCAATGTGTATCACTTCAAAACCACTTTCAAAAAATAGACTATGTGTTACATGTCATCAGGTGTTAAGTATGTTCTTCAATGTGCTCGCTATTGCATTAAAACCTGATTAGCAACCATGGTATGGATAAAACAGTAGTGGGGTCTTTATGCAGGACTAGTCTTGAGACTGACATAAAATGTGGTATAAAATAAGGTAGATGTGAGTTTAAACAGACAAAGAGGTTGATATAACGAATAACCTTGGTACCCACACAAATGGCCAGCGAGGTGCTTTGTCTTGCATCCTTTTTATACCAGTAAAATCTCAAGGGGAAACCCACTTATTGTTGCACAGAAGTGGCACAGCTTGTTTGGCACTTTTGGCACTGGTGCATCTTACACAGGTAAAGCACTTTTGTTGCCCCTGCAGGACTCCCCTGTCTTAAGAGAGCTTTCTGGGAAGGCTATTCTGACAAATCTTTCCTGACGTGGATTTGGCTCTACTTTTGTATCAGAGCAAACTTTCATGTGTGCATTTTTATGACAGAGTAAGCATGATTTTTCCCATTTATTTTGAAGCCATTAATGACAGGTTGAAAATGAAAAATGCCCTCCTATACCAAGAAGGTGCATATCAGAGACAGGCGCTACAGAAACTATGCTGGCTTCAAAGCTAATTAAATTTACCTTAGTGTTTCTTTCCCCCATAGACAAACCCACAAGTGCCAACCCCATCAGTCATTGCCTCGCTCACCTTCCTGACCTCTTTAAAACTAGAAAAAGGAGCTGATCAGCTCCTCTCCATTTCAATATTGTGCTCCCCAGCCTGAAGATCTTTTTATGTCCTAGCTTCTGGCATGATGCCTTCGAGTCACTGGTCAGATTCAGCAGTGGCAGCTGCTAGCAGAAAATCCTCCTATTCAAGAGATGACCTTATGTGCCCCAAACACTGCTTTCTCATTCTGACTAAGTCGCTTCTCCATGTTCAGCATGCCTGCACTAACACCATGATGCACATAGGTTGAAAGAGTTCTTGAGCAAAAGGTATTATTTAAAAGGTAAGAGATTTTGCATTTTAAATTTGAAGTGATGGTGAGACAGTCTTTTTTACTAAAAGAAATCAACGGAATTTCACACATTGCATCCAAATTTTATTTTGAAATCAGTGCCAGTATCCATCCTGATTTCCTTCTGAAAGATCCGCTGTAAAATCCTGTAATGCCTTGTGAAAAATGTTAGTGATTCACTCCCATGCGAATCTCTTATTTTCCAATGCAAATATTGCATAAGGGTAGCACAGTACTCTTAAATGTGAACAAGACACACAAGACATAAACCAATTTCATTCAGATTATGTTTGTGTCATAAATAAGGCTCTGTATCCACTCAGTTCAAATCGTCCTCCTTAAGCAGGCTTGCACTCGTTAAATCCTGTCTATGACCTCAGGCAGCCTGTTCTAAATGCAAGACTCTTGCATGTGAAGAGAGGAGCTTGAAAAATAACACTGAACTGAGCTAAGGCTAAATCTATTTGGACTCATTACATCTATGACCAGACTGCCTTTGTAAATAACACTTCTTTACATACGTTGTAAGAACTCTCAGGTTTGCATATGGAAAAGACAATCACAAGAATATGAAAAACTCATTCAAGTTTAGGTGACCCACAGCCACAAAAAAACCCCTCTGGGTGCTTATCCCTCACATTTTACAGAAAATATAATCAGTGCCTGCCTACTAAAATTACTTCATTTCTTCCATCCCTTTTTTTCCCCACACCATTCTTTTTTTGTTTTCTGCTCATCACGCTAGCTTGAGTATTGAGTAGATTTTATGTATGCAATTCACTGTGTGTGCATATGTCTGAAATGGCTGCTATTACTGAGGGACAAGCCAGGAACTTCAGGAACTTTCCAGCAGCACAAAGTATGGCAAAGTAAAAAAGGTTACATGCAGGAAAATGACTGTTTTTAAACAAATGTTTTGTGATACTTTTCCTCACTACAGCATACTTTTCAGGCAACAGTTTTTCTACATGTTAACCTGGGTTTAATCCTGTTCGAAAAAGTTTAATTCTGTTGGTCATTTAATTTTAAAACATAGGGCTTTTTCCTAATTTAGGCTTGGCTTTGGAGCCCCAATAAGGTGCCATAGCTAGAAACCTCTCTTGGTTGTGCTGACACAATTAAGGGACTTGACTCATGCTCACACTGGACTCTGACTCAGGAGCTAGAATGGCTTATGCCGTTGTGGCTGTAATATTTCCTGCTCACAGTGATCTATTTTGGTCTAGCTTTCTCCCTTTTTTTGAGTTTACTCATTCCACTGCAAGATGGGCTAGGCTCTTTGGGAAGCAGCTGTAACCCCAAAGATTTTAGGCTTGTCAAAATAAACCATCACTGATATGTGGTTCTTTAATTCACGGCCATTAGCAGCTTCATTCATGACTTAGTCACCCTGCAGTAAAGGTGGGAATGGAGAACAGCACCTGGGACATGCTCTCTCTTGCCCAATGTTGGTCACGTTTAATTGACCATTAGCTTGTGGACATGCATCCTCTTCAAGGGTTGTCCATGGTGTCTGAAATTACTGCCATCCGTGGATGGCTACCACAACAATCAGTGGCAGGTTGTGTTAACTGAGCCAGTTTTACCCAAGAAAGATTAAAAGGGGTAGTGGGTGAAAAGAGGGAGGTGTCTGTCCTGAGAGGATACTGAGAATCTAGGATATTAAAACATTATCAGAGCGTGCTGCTGTTTCCAAACAGTCCCTTATAAACAGTGTCAGGGCCTGTGCAGCGTGTGTTCAGCCAGAAAATCACCTCAGCCAGGAGTCAGGTGGATCAAGTACAAGTCCACGTGTCACCATTTTGGTCCAAAATCTGAGAATTTATGTTCACCTGTATGAAAAGTTTATGTTGAGCTCACTGACTCTGCTGTAAACTGGCTGAGGATCACTCACTGTTGTGTATTGCTGTTTGCCTGAGGCAGTTGTAATCTTGGTCATGGAAAAAAGAGGGGGTAGAGAACCAAATAGCTGCAGGTGACAATCTCTTTAGATGCTGGGGCTCACTTGTCATCTTTCTAAATTTTCAGTAACAAGAACAGGATCAAATGGATGTCACGTGACTGCACAGCAGTCCTAACTCACACTGCACAGTCAGTGTGCAAGATCCACCCTCTGCTTTGAACGGAGAGAGGAACCTGTATGTAGGAAATAGTTACACTGATGAAAATAAACCAGTTTGAATTATCTTGGCCTAGGGGCTGAGACCCATTTTGGTTCTAAGTGTAACCTTAGACAAGTCAGAATGGATTTGTACAGTCTAGATTTCAGAATAAATTGGCAACTCATGTAACACTTCCTATTAGAAAAGGTAATATATGAACAGGATGGATTAAATTGCCAGAGAAGATGAACTAGATGACAGCCTGTAGAAAATATTAATTATAATTTTGTTCTGTGTCTTATTTTTCATCAATTTAAAAAAAAATAGACTTTTTACAGTCAGGACTGTTCTTCTTATGAAACATAGCAACCTTCTCAGGAAGAGGCTTTAGAGCTACTGGCCCTGAAGGAGAAAGACAGAGGAGTAAGGAAATAAATGTGATCACTGTATGAAGGTGAGCTCTTCGTCCAGGTCACCACATGCACCATGTGCCAAATGAAATGCTGGAGACCAAGCCTCAGGCTCTTTAATGCTAACTTAATCCTTAGAAAAGAGTTAAGCAAAAAAATTCTTTTCTTCATGAACAACAGCAAGCCAGCTGCATAAGGTGCCTTAAAGTAGGGTGACACCAGAAAACCTGTGTTGATTCAAGCTGGAACAATTCAGCATGTAGTGGCTCTGGATTCTGCTGTACCTCTCTGTGGACATCACCATGCCCAAAGCAAAACCAGTGTGCTTGCTTCCCAGCCACACCAGCCCATGGTCCAGCACATTAGGTTTAACTGGGATTGATGGCCATTTAAGCCAGTCTGCCAAGCTTGAGGCAGTGGCAGCTGAAGACCAGACACAGTGCCTGTTCTCTTGAGTTTACCAAGGGCTAACAATTTCTTCCAGAAGAGCAGACGACCCAGCAGGAGATAAAAACTCTTCTAGGTTGCCCCAGCTGTGCTCTTTTTAAAGCACAGCTTTTATTTTATTTGCTGCAATTTTGCGTGTTCAGCTAACTTTCCCCAAGTGATACCGTGTAAACACAGTGGCTGCTGTTGCAGTTGGTGCAGCCTTACCCAAGCCAGAATGTGGCTCTGGTGCTCTGCTCCCAGTGTAACCATAGCAATGAGAAGCTGTGCATCTGAGACACAGCAGAAGGTGTGTTAGTATCTTCTTCCCTAGGAGTCAGTTGATTAAAGCTGAAGTACAAGTCCTATGTCCATTACACAGTATGTTCTGACTGAGAAACACTGGGAAAACACCAGGTTTCCATAGGCCATCTGTAATTACTGTGTTGTCTAGATAGTGGCCACCTCTGACCTGGTGTATTTAACATGTTCCAGGTGTTTTCTCCCTTCTTCAGTTTGAAGATCTAGTGCTCTCCCCCAGTTCCCTGGATAGGAACATCACATATTTTTTTCTATTCACATTTAGGGAAGGGGAAAGATTTTAGTCAGATGTTGCTTCAGAGAAATCAGAAACCTTCTCCAAAACTATCAGGTTTCAATCAGTTAACTCATTTCAATTCAGTTCAATGGATTGGCAGCCTAGGAAGATAAATAAAAGACTCTTCTTGCAGACGTCCCATTACCTGCAGGAGGAAGGCTCACTGATGCATCAAAACTCACTTCCTCACATGACTAGTGAAAGTCCTGTTACCACATCAAAAACATAAGGTTAGAGAAACAGTTTAAGCCAGCTTGAAAAGCCTGGCCACTGATGGAGCTAGTTCTTCCCCCTCATCCACGGCCACATGTGCTGCTGTCCCTGTCATGTTGGCACACAAGGTGGCATGGATCAGTTTTCTGGTATCACTAAATGCTGATCTTGCTGAACATAAAATTTGTGTTTCACCTGGAACAGACAAGATGTGAAAGCATTGTCAGGACAAAATCACCACTTTTTCGAGCAATGCAGTCTTAGATCACCTCCCCTACACAAAAACTGGTTTGTGACTTTGTGTTCAGAGAAATCTGGTCTGCCTGTGGCTAAAAGTTCTTTTGAATACTTTTAAGAAAAGACTTGGTGTAGTCAAGTTGATTTTTATAACTCCTATGCTTTATAATACAACAGTTATAGAGCTTATAATTTTCCAAAAGTTGCTAGAATTCTAAATATTCTAAGTTTTAGAGTGTTTATGATATTTTCCCATGATAAAAAATACTATACCTTCTGTGAAGGTGTGATTTAAGTCAGATGGGCCCATGATCCTTATTTTTGAACTACACAGCGAAAATAAGATGGCATTCAGGCTGACTTTTACACGTGTGTACTGGCTTTATGCTAATGGTCAGAAATTAGCTTATACAATTAACAATTGTTAAACTACACTCAGATGAATACGGAGCTCCTAACTATACTGCTAATTCCTCTGTCTAGCATATCTGTTCCAGGAGGGTACTTCTTCAGCACTGACAGATGAGAATTTCATGATAGGATTAACCAAGTCGGGAGTCAGGCCCTGAATAAGGTTGGCCAAAAATATATTACATCAATAATATATTACTCAAATATATCATTAATTCACAAAGGAAATCTTTAAATAGGTTTTAATTACTCTTTTACTGTCTGAACACTGTTCAAATTCTTGCTGTTAGTCATTGATGCGCTTAATACTGTTTGTTTTGTGACCTAGAAACTTTTCTAACATATAGTCTGCTTGAGTACATGCATTTGAATTAATTTTCTTCACTATAAAAACTGTCAATATAGACATGGGAAAGCAAAACCTGCCTGTGTCTCCTTGTCAGGATCCTCTGCCATCACAAAACTTGCATTATGGTTCTCAGGTAACACTGTCACTAGTTTTACACTGGCATTCTTCTTCGAAAAACCTACACCTTCGAAGTAGGTGATTAATCCAATTTATCCCTAATAGAATATTGTTCCAGAGCCTTATTTTTCCAATGGTTCTGATAATTGTTTGATTTCATGAAATGGTGAAGTGTAGCACATTTTCCCGTTTCCCTGGAAGACATTGCAGTATTTGTTTTCCATGGTAAACGTGATTACTTCTGGTCACAAGAGAACTGTAGTTGAAGTTTAGCTACAAAAGAACTGTAGCATGAGCAAGACCTAATGTTCTTAACTCAGACTGAAAGAAACACACTCATCACCAATTTTTTTAATTTTATTTTTGTAAATTATAAAGTTAAGAAACTTCTGAAATGTTCAAAACAATGCATGCATCCATCCTGCACCAAGTTCTCTCCTGAAAACCAGTGCTCATGTATTGTAGCAACTACTGACATGGGTCTTCTCTTGCCTAACATGAGGCTGAGTTTTTCACTGGTAAATCACAGTGTGCCTGGATGGCTGATGGCATAATGGGTAATTTCATTTCCACATTACTTTAAAATTAGTTATTTCCTTTACACTTTCAATCATTTAATAACTAAGCACTTAAATCTTGAAGTGATCATTTTTATTTCATTGTCCTTCCTTTTCAGTACTAGGTAAGACATAATTAGAAAGCTATCTTCTTTGTGGATCCTTTCACTTTAAAATAATACCTATTATTACGTGTGTAATCAGAGTGGCATAGTTTTAAATAGCTAAAATTAAAATGAAATTACATCTCATAGCTAAGATAAATTAGTAAAAGGAAAACTATGACTTTTTGGAAAAGAATTCCTTAAAATTACTCTAAAATGAAAAATATTCATTTTGCCTTGTATTTTATTCTGTATCTTGTATTATTCTGTATTAGAAATTCATCTGTATATTTTTAGGTTATTTTTGTCTTATTGACAGGAATGCTACAATAAACTGTCGAAAACAAGTAATAACTTTATTTGTGTATCTCATAAATATATTCTAAAATCTAATATTTAAAAAATATTTTTTAGTGGCAAAGCTAGGAGTAGTAATTCTGCAATTATGAAATGGAAACATTTTGTTGAAAACATATTCTAGTTTCAAAATGTATGCAGAATGATTTTTTGTATAATTAGCACACATACTTGCAAAGGTTCAGATAAAATTAGAATTCAGTCAAGATGAAAAACTATTTAGAATGTACAAAAAGAGACCCACAATTAGAGACTGGAAGGGAGTTAGGCACAATAGTGGGAATATATAATTCAAAATGTCACTTAGCACTCTACTTTGGAATAATATTAGCTGTACACTGATTCTCCTGTTTGCCAATTCAGAACATACTTTGGCTCAACACAGGAAAATAAAAGGTACTTCACATAGTTCATGTTTCATATTCAATGATGGTGAAAAAGGGAACATTTTCTGACTGTTTCAGGAGACATCCTTATCAAATTAGATAAGGTTGCTGCCTTTCGCCTGGTTATGACTCAGAAATTATAATTCTTCTGTGCACAGAATTCAGTGCAGATTTCTTCAAGTCCTCAACATATCTGCCCTAACATTTTAGCTCATTAGGTAATGCACTTTAACATGGGCTAGTTTGAAACACAGGAAAAAAAAAAAACCAAAGCAGGGAGAAAAAAAGCAGAGGAAGAAAGTTAAGTGAACACATTATAGACATTTTCAGTCTTTTCAGGAGTCAAAAAACCCCATGCAGTTAACTTATTCTTACCTCGGAGTTTTATTCAGATGTTTCTTCAAGGTTTTCAGAGAAGGAGTGTTGAGAAGGAGAAAAAAGCACAGGGTAGAATAGAAGGAAAATATAGCAAAAAGTACAGTATATGTAGCATGAGTGGTTGTGGAAAACTGGCAGATAGTGGCAGAATAGTCAATGGGCAAGAGCAAATGTCAGCATAAAAGAATCAGTATTAAGGCCCTGAAGCATGGAGAAAACTGTCTACGCACTAAGCAAAATTGTTTACTTAGTTTTGATTTATAGACGCTGCATCATCAATTTCAGTTGCTGCATGAGACATTTCTCTTAAATCCAGACCTTGCCGGTAAATGAAAATATCTGATTTTCAAGCAGCCTTTAAGAGAGAGAGTATTCGGTAACATATGATTGATGAGTATCTATAGTGTTATTAAAATTAATCTAACCTAATATACTCTCTAAGTCTAATAGTCATTGAGTTCATTGTTGCACTTTCAAAGGCTGAAAAAAAAATGAATGGACCAAAACACATTTTAAAAGGCAATATAAAACATAAAAAACCCTTAAAATATATAGCTCTCAATTTTGCCTCATGTTCTCAAGTAGCATCATGGTTACTTGTTTTTTGATGGCTGGTGAGGTGTCTGACCATGAACCTGCCTGGATGCTATGAGACATTAAAAATGCCTTGAATCCTAACTCGCATCATCCAGTACTAACATTTCAGAGCTCTTTAGTTGCTTGCAACCGTTCCACACTAAATTGCAGTGCAGCCACAGATAGTTGTTCAAGCAGCAGTTCTGGCCAGAGCTGGTCCTTCCTCAATTTGTTCTTTGTGCATTTTATCCGTAACTACCCACAGAAGTAGCTCTTGGGGTCTGCATTACTCAGAGGGACTACCCAGAAGAAGTTGTCTATTGGTAGACTGAAGTTACATTGTGCATATGAGAGCAAGGTAAAATGTAATAAATTAGCAAAGTAATGTAAATACATGTAGTTAATGGTTGAGGGAGGGATTGTACAGAAGCCCTTGTCTTCATTTTTGCACACCTGTGAATAGATGAGAATATAGAGAGTGCCATTGCATGTTTTGAACGTTAAACATGTAGGACATACCTCACAGACCTTCAGAAAAATATGAAACAAATTCCATCATTCAGAAAGTGCCTTTTCAGCAGGCTGGCTGATGTGGTCAGGGCCCTGGGACATGGGGAGGTGTCCACTGCAGAACACGTGGACTTCAGTATGTTTTGCTTTCTAGCTGCTTAGTATTGCCTCTCTCTGAGATGCCATTTCTATGGCAGAACCAACCAGGTGAGTATTCTTCATCCACTGCAGTGCAAACACACTTAAATTAATTTAAGCTAGCTTTTCACTGGAGCAAACGAGGTGTCTTTATGTAGTCAGTCCTAACATAGCTCTACACCAATATCCAATAAAACTTTCGAAGAGCCACTGGAAGTGACAACTTTTTAAATCAGTCCATTGAAATTCTGTTCTGTTTACCCAGTCTACAAATGATTACTTCCTGCAGGTCACTGCAGAAGTCTGAAACCAGCAATGTCTTAGCAATAGCTAAAAGTAGGGAATTTACCTTTTTGACAGTTCCATCTTCATTCTTAAGTAATACATGAGATGGCATTTGGAAGCCACCGTGACTTTTATTTAGGTGGCTTCTAAAGCCGTATTATCTCTTTCAGTCAGCTCTTTGATTTATTGATTTGTTTTCAGTACTCGTTGTAGGATGCAGTAGGCCTTAGCGCAGGCATGTGGCAAAGCAGTTGCCTGATTGAGGATACAAGAAACAGGAGTGTTTAGGAAATAAAGAAAACAAATGAAAGGACCAGCATTAAACTGCTATCTTGAGTTGCTGTCAGAAAATAAAATGCAGAACTTCACCTACCATGAAAATTTTATAGAATGAATATTAATGTTATGAAGAGAAGTAGGGTGGATTTGCATTATGTATTTGACTTGTCCCTGGAGTGAAGAGGCTGACACAGACTTGTAACTGCATTAACTATAGCCATATTTTAATTGAAGATGATTGATTGTTGAGCTTTATGTTAATTAACCTCTTATTCTGTGTTTTCCTACAGAATGCCCTTTCAAAATAAGTTTTTAAATTTAACCATCAAAAATATGGTCATGAATTTCACTTACAAAAGATGCCTTGTAATAGAAACCCTGAAAAAAGGAAAGAATGCATAACAAATAAAATACAACTGGATTTGAGCTCACAAAGGTTTTCATGAAAACCAAAAATTATTTAAACTTAAGCTAGTTACTCACCGTTTCAAGAATCCCAGTCCTCAGAAGCTCATAGGAACCTGGTCCTTGTAATACAGAAGTAAGCTCTCACAGACCCATTTTAATAACAGAAAGACAATAAAGTAATTTTGAGAATATTTTGCCTGAAAACCTCTCCCCCCATCTAAATGCAACCAACTATGTTTCCTCTGAGCTTTTATTTCTCCCCTTTATCTTGGATTTAAAATTAAATACATATTCAATCACAAATGAAATTTCATCATCGGCTCTCTATGATTTGCTAACAGGGTTGTGCACTATGTATGATTCCTCATCCTGCCGTAATACAAAGGCCAGATTTGCGATATGAATGATTAAAATAGTTTACCCAGGATAAGAAAGGATGCGTGTTTCCTAATGCAAAGCAGCTTCTTTCTAAATCACAAAATTTTTTCAGTCATGTGTACTATGAAGGAACGTTCTCCATACAGTGACATAGAGAAAGGGAGGCATTCTTCTCTAGTCAGTACAGTGAAAACAAAAACAGCTGCCCTACATCTAATCGGGTGTCATGCCATCACTCTCTGGCTGCCCCACAAATAGCATCTTTGAAGCATCTTGTCAGTGACAATCTAATGCAAATTTCAGCACCTTTACTTCACAGTGCAAAACAGATCATGATTTCACAGAAAACTAGAAGGAAACCAAGGCTGTTAAAATGATTTACCTGTTTTGGGATGGCACACTGTTCTGTTCAGATTGAGATTTAGGGCGGGATTAATCTAAACACTGAAGTCATCTCAGTTCTGGAGCACTAAGCCAAATTGTTTCTCTGTACTCCATCAGTGTGTGTCCAGGAAAAGAGATAGACACCACCAGACAGTGATCACCTCATTTTAACCGAGGTGTCAGAGGCAGTGTGATGAATTGCTTCCTAAGGTACCTTTCTCTTTTCACTGACTACAGGGGAAGCAGAGACTAGACATCTTATTTTATAAGCTAAAATCAGGTGAGATTAAACTCAACGAACTTCGTGGGAGGTGCAGAGAGCAGGATCAGGAAAAGATGAACAGAGCACAATGAATGGATAGTTGTTCAATATTTCTTTTTATACTCACCTCTCAATGTGTGCGCTATCCATTATTTACTGCTCTCCATCCAAATGCAGCACTGAATAGGGAATTACTCATTTTCTCATGGGCTTTTTCATAGTGCTGTCATTGTAGTGCTGTAGTTCTCCACAAATATTAATGAATTTGTCTTCCTGACACCTTGGTGGTATTGTTATCTTTCTCTTGCATGTTGTGAGTGAAGACACTGAAAAAAAGGAAAAACATCCTCTGTTTCCCCCATGTAACATGCCTTTCAGCTGGATTTTTCAGAGAACTTGGCGACTTCAGGTTTTCATGAAGTCCAGGTACAGTTCCTGTTCACTTCTGCTGCAATTATTTGCCCTTAGCATTCAGCTGAGTAGTCTCCAGGTGTTTTAACACAGACATGCAGAGAAAAATGAAGGGAAAGCAGGGACCCAGATTTTAAGTTCTCTGCCATATTCATGACACACTTTCCAAGATTTGCAACTGGATTTGGACCTTTTTCACTGTTCAGCTCTTCACTGTTCAGCTTTGACTCATTCCCTGTCTGAATGTGCTTCCTGTATTTCCCCTCCTGGCTGGGAGATCTGTAGTTTTTGGGCTGTGAAGTCAATGATCTTAGAGGTCTTTTCCAACCTTTATGATTCTATAATTCTATGCTTCATATATCCTCAGACATAAACAGTCACAATCCAAGCCACATCCCAGGCCCCTTGCCGATGTGAAGAGGCCCTATAGGACTGTTCCTAGGCAGAGCAGAGTGGGTGTGCTGGGCTGGGGACAGAAAGGGCCATTGACAAGTTAAATAAAGGTGCTCATAGATTGAATGTGAGCATTGAACCCCTGGCCATCGACATTGCTGGCTCTTCTTTCTCTGAAAGAAGTTCCCAGGTGAACAGGATGTCCAGGCCATGGCAGAGATCGCGGGGCCATGTGCACCGTGGCATGGACACCAATCCTGCTGGAGGAGCTATGCCTGGGCAGTGTGGGAATTAGCGTTTCTGTGCCACTTGGTTTCAGCAGCAGGAGCTGATCCTAGATCCTCTTATTTAGCACAAACACTCCTCCAGCACCGTGCAATGAGGGCCTCCTGGACATAAGACAGAATGACCTGCGGAAGGGTGTGACCATCCTCTTTCCACAGCCCTGCTCCGCGGTGTCAGCCTTGGAATACGTGCATTTATGAAAACACTGGTGGTAGTGTTGTAGCTGAGATGGGCTAGAGACACAAGAGCAGCAGAGTTTGCAGGAAGAAATTCAATTTTTTATTAATTATGAAATAATGAAAAATAAATTTTTAATCACCTGGCTCTAAATCATGGTTGTGTTTCCAAACCAGGGAGGGGTTCTTTTGCTGTTAAACAGCCTCAACCCCTGAAAAATAACAAAAGAAAGCTTTTTCTGTTTATGAAAGGATTGCTGCCAGAAAAATGTTTTTGCCAGTGCTGCGATCTGTCTAGGCTGTGTGGCAGGGGTGCACCAACTGGATATGTTAACTGAGTAAGCTTTATTATTTCAGTGAATTTCAGTTACTCTATCAAAATAAAACAGACTGTTTCTCTTAGGAGTAAATAAAAAAACGTTACAGGAAAAACTTAAAATCATCAGTACTGTGGTCTGATTTCAATTTAATCAAAGTTAAACCATGATAAGCGCAAATGGTAAATTAAGATAACAAATAATGTTTATAAAATCAGCATAAGTCTTGGCTTGTAACTTGATATAACAATAAGAAGTGAGTAGGATATTCAGTATTGCCAAGCTAGTAGATTTCCAAAGCTGACTATGGGATTAGCAGAGTCCATTAATCTTAATTTTCCATCTGACCAAATATAAAGAAATTTTTTTTTTGAGTCTCATTGATCATTTTTACCATTTAAATTTCTTAGTTTGCACAAAACAGTCATGTACTGATACATTCCTGCTTTTAATGGGAATATTTTCTGTAAGAAACTGTGCAAAAAATAGATTTGACATTGCACTGCTTCTGTCTTCACAAGTCCTTCTTTATCTTCGCATCCATTAGCTGGCTTTTTGCAATATGGATTTATTTCAGTCTGCTTCTTACACCATCAAGGTCTTTAAATCAAGTTCTGCCCCTGTACATGAAAAGACTTCCTAATTTGCAGTTTCACATTTTACAGAGATTAACAGTAGAAGGTTATTAGCAGTGCAAGGTTATTAAGAGCATGTATAATATTATTTGAATGATAGCAGAATCCCATGGAATCCCATTTCAGTATAACTTTATTAGCGACAGAAGTACTCTGTGCTTTTTCCTAGAAGGACCAATAATAAATTACTGCAAATCAGTATGCATTTTAATCTCCTTTTCGGCTAGCAGTTGACAATTTTGTGGTCTATTATAGGCCGTGGTTGCTCAGAGTAAGTGTTGAGAAATGAATGTATTGTACCATTGGCAAAGCTAATAATAATATTGCTATTATTTCAAAGAATTTTCTTTCTGGTTTACTTAAAATCGTTGCAGATACATTTGGAAATTTTTGAGTTTAAGCCTAGCATTCAGTATGCTAATTTCCTAAAGTCTGGTGAGAGCCAGATCCCATAATGTCTCGCTTGAGCATAACCCAGGCAGGAGAACAGGGGAAGCACAGAAATTATATCAGCTAATTTGGTTTATAAGGTGCTAGAGGGGGTCATTTCTGGCTCTAAATGGGGCTTACCATTAGGCACTCTTGAGATTTGTTACTAAGCCTCAGCAGAATGTCTTTGCCCCCAAGCTCAGCTGACGTCAGCTGTAGGTGTAGGTGAAGAGTGTGTTCCCTCTGCCTTGCCACAGGCACCCACATGGACAGCAACCCAACCAGAGCTGTGCCTAGGAAACCCTCTCTAGATTGCTCACGACACCCTCACTGATGGTTCCACCATCAAACCACGTGGCAGGTGTAAGCATCCTGAACTGCCTTGACTGTTTATAAAGTAATCATAAAGGTCTAAGCTCTTAACCAGCACCTGTGCTGATAACACAATAGACTTAGAGGAGTCCACTAATGCATCGAGAGCATACACCTACACACACCAAACAAAACTCTTCTTGTCCAAGCCAAGGCAATACTTTCCATGTAAAGTTTCAAAATCTCGCAGTTTTTCTCAATTCTCATTCCTGTGAGACTTTCTCATGAATTCCTTGCAAAATCAACCTAGGTGCACAAAGACGCACTTTAAAAACACTTGTTCTAGTTTTCCACTTGAAAAATAAAAGAATGATTTGCAGTTGAAGGATAGATGTTTTGTAATTTTGTAACCAAAATATCCTTAACCCTAGGAGCCTTGTTTTACCAGTACCTTGTTTGTTTAAATTCCCTGCTGTTGCACAGCATCTGCAGCATATCCTGTGGGATGCTCATGTAGATGAGCCCCTGGCTGCTATCGGTGCTTTTTAATCTTCATATTGTCCACCCTACTCAGACAAGGGCTGTAGTGAAGTTCCAGGCTTAATTTTCTCTGGTGACAAAACCAATTTAATAAATTTCAGTCCTTTCTCACCCCAGTTATTCGTTCCCTCTTGTACCACAATCTATCATCTCCTTAGCTGGGCCTGTGTTGCAGGACAATGTGTGTTCAGTGCCAGGCTCTAAATTAGATTAGTGAAATAATCTGTGTTGAAAAGACCACTTTTTTTTTTCTTTCTGGAGCATTTTTCTTAGCTTAGAACATTTTGTTGATCCTGTTGAGTAAAATCTTATCAAATGACTCCACTGGCAGAGGGAGGAGATAAATATCGGTAAGGGAATGGAAGCAGCTTGAGAGGAAAATATTGTCAGAAGGAAAATTGTTCATGGACCTCCATCCTTAGAGACTGAAGAACTAGGAACACCTGTCTTCTATGATATGGAAACCCTGCAGTGCAAAAAACCTTGAAAACAAATTTAGTCATAACTACAAAATCCACAGATACCAAGAGCTCTTAAAGTCTAACCAGTACTTTGGAATATTTATTCGGAACAGGAAATTGTTATTTGTTTCCTAATTTTATTGTCTATTCAGCTTTCTGCCTGGGTCCTGAATTTGCAGATCTGAAGGAGCTGACTTTGCTCTTCCCATTTGAAAAGCTAATTTTTATGATTCAGAAGAAGGTTCTGCACCCCAATTGAGGCAAACATTTTTTGTTGCATGGCTTCTTTTTAGCTAAGAGTGTGGGGTAAACTGACATGGAGCAGGCAAAGTCTTGAACACGTAACCTGTGACATTTGTGAAACACACAGAACTTCTGTGCACAGTGCAAAGCAACAGCCGAAACGTCCATGGCTGAGATCCCAACAAGTGATGAAAACCCTGGGGACACCTCTCTCACCTTTAGGCTTAGGTTATAGGTATGTAGGACATCCCTACCCCGGCTCTGGGGGGCCCGTGGCCACACAGGGCAGGGCTGTGGGGAGCTGGGCTGTGACATCCCCAGGGCAGGAGCTGACAGTCCCAGGGGGCTGACGTGGGATCCTGGGCCCTGGGCAGGGCGGGGGGAGCCGTGGGTACAAGCACAGAAGGGAACTTCTCTGTGCCCTTGGGGCCATGAGAGGCCAGGAGTCAGGTCAAGGAGTGATGGGGTGAGGGAGGATAATGTCACACAATAAATCTGCCAGAATGCATTTGGCATGGGTTAGGTGAGAAATTGCAACAAAAAATCATAGCAGATTTAACAGTTTGCTGAATGCAATTTGTTGTGATATTGATATAGAAATAAAATATACTCTATGCCTCCAAGACACTGAAAAGCAATCATAAAATTACTGCAACCAATAAACACACCACAATGGAAACAGAAATGTAAAATAAATTTTTAAGGCCTTGCCTTGCCTCCTGTGAGAGGAGGGGACGCTGCTCTATTGTTGTAAAAATCACAGAAAAGATTTTAGACAAAAGTTATTGCAAATATATTTTCATTCAAGCCTGACTGATCCTGCCTCTTTCCTCCTCCCACTGCATTCCTGATTTTAAAAAACGGGGTTTGATATGTGGGTCTCTCATTGCTCACCTTTCTCTTTTATCTCATGGGTTTCTGTGGGCTGTTAGTCCCCAAGGGGAAGATAAATATTTTGCCCCCTTATTCTATGAATAGGTAAAGCTGTTTAAAAAAAAAATTTAAGAAAGTAGAGAGCCAATCAGTTGTCTGAGGCTTTTTCCTACCTTGAAGAAATAGTTTAGTGTTCTCACTGGAAGGTTTCTGAAGGACAGAAAGTGCTGTGCAGCTTTCATAGCAGGGGGATGGGCAGTGTGTTTCAGAAGGGCAGCGCCCGGGTGTGTGGGCAGGCATGCACACCCCAATCCCCCAGTGCCCCTTCCCCGCCCGTCCCAGCCACGTCTCAGCCACCGTGTGCCAAAGGAGACCGAGGAACCAGAGGCATTTACTTGCAATGTTACATCAGCTTGTCCCTAACAAATGTGTCCACCTACAAACCTCTGAATGGGAGGACTTTGTCCAGAGAAGCACTAGGATGTGGGAAGGACCTGTCATACCTGTTAAGCAGCTGCTGCCTTTATGGTGCTTTCTTCTGAGTTTCCTTCATTTCAGTTCTTTCAGCCAAGAAACCTAGGCTTGCTTTTCTCCATCGTAAACCCTACTGTACATTGTTTGGAAATGGTTATGAAAAGGAGCACTCATTCTAAGCTATAGGGTTTAACATTTTATTTCTGATTTGAGTGGGAATGGGTCCTTCGCAATTCTCATACTGCTGCTTTTGGACAGTTTATATTTTATATGAGGCTGGATCACATCAAATAGCTGCAAGATACTTTTTCCCCAGTGATAGTTTGTAATTACTGCGTAACTATAAAACTGAATGAGGAATTAGATGAGCAGTAGAATGACAGAGTTCAACAACAACATTCAAAATGAAAAATAAACTNGGGGGGGTGAAACAACAACATGTGCAACCCATTTTATAATTCAGGGCAGTCTTGAACATTTCAGCTATTGCTTCAGCTTGGCAGAACAAAAGGCAGAAAAAGGCAGATTACCAGAACACCCCAGATTTAGGGCTTGTGTGAAGACAAGGTGATTTATTTTGTTGACTTTCTCTATGGAGATTTATGTTCTGATTCGTTGATTTATAATTCTGATAATGGTTCCATAGGTCTAATGCATAAAGTCTTTCATTTCCAGGTATCACTTTCAAGCTGTCATTTCACAATATGCAGTCCCTGACCACTCATTCCTGCCTCCCCATATTGTACCACCTCCACAGTTGTGTCAACACAACTGTTTGTGGAACTCCAATCTAAACTGGATCACTGAACTGATTTGGATTACAAATAACATTTGCTTTGGAGGGGACAGGGCTTGGGAATGAGCAACTGGGGGCAGAAAAGGGCCACCTGAGATGGAGAGGAAGAAAAAGAACGGGAACTCATTAGACTAGTCTTACCACTGAAGCTGAATTATTGTGAAACTGTGGATTCATACTCACCCTTTAGCTAGCACAGCAATGCTTTTCACCTAGTGTTAATCAAATTAGACATATTGAATTCTTGTTCCCATTTCGTTTGTTACAAACAAGAGGATAAATTCCATAAAGAGTTTATGGACCATCAGTCAAGACTACATTAATCCCTTGTACTCTTCCTACCCTACCAAGTAAGTCGGTAGCGAACATGGCTACTGCAGATGTCTAACCCATACCTCAGGGAGTTCAGTGAAGGTACACCTGGCTAAATAATCAAGAGCCAGGGAGTGAGTTCTAGCCTTGATCTTAATTGTTGCCACAGTGATTTGATAGTTCCCTCCCCAGCTCTGCACTGGCCTGTCACGTCTTGGCTGTTAAGGCAATTCTTATATAAGAAGAACTAACCTGAAGCAATGTGGCTACAGGTCAGAGGAAACACGTGGATTTCAGGCCAGTTACTTATTCCTATCCCACTTTTGTCATGCAATATCGAGAGACCTGACTGTCTTTCTTATGCTTTCAGAAGGCTTCAGGTCAGAATCCAGAGACTGGATTGCCAAAACAAACATACTGAAAGCTGGAGAGGGGCTTTTTAGAAGAACATGTAAAGATAAGACAAAGGACAGTAGATTTAAACTGAAGGAGGGTAGAATTAGATTAGATATTAAGAACAACTTCTTTACTGCAAGTGTGGTGAGGCACTGGAACAGGTTGTCCAGAGAAGATGGACACTTCCACCCTTGAAAGTGCTCAAAGCCAGGCTGGATGGTGCTCTGAGCAACCTGGTCTAGTGGGTGACATCCCTGCCCATGGTAGGGTTGTTGGAAATAGATGACCTTTTAAGTCCCTTCCAACCCAAACCATTGCACGATTCCATGAATTTTTTGTGTAAGCAACACAAACACACTTGCAGCCCTGTATGTTTTGCTTAAAATAGATCTGGAACTAAAGGACTGAATTAGAAGCTGATTCCATGAAAGGATGATTCCTTCTTGTAAAAATTTCCCAGTGATTACCAAGTGTGATTACCCAGTGACCTGGAATAATAATTTAATGACATCAGTATGTTAAGTAAACCATTTCACAACCAAACAGTTGAGTGACCTACATGCAACTCCTTATTTATAG
>VZRR01008552.1:175367-218398 GCA_013398015.1 Oreocharis arfaki | reverse complement strand
ATCAAACACAGCATCGCCAGTTGCTCCAAACCAGTTGATTACCCCACTGATCTCAGCGCTGGTGGAGCCTCACCTGGAGCAGTATTTGTAGTTCTGAGCTCCACAATTTAAGAAGGATGTGAAGGTCCTTGAATGCATCCAGTGGAGAACAACAAAGCCAGTGAAAGGGCTAGAAAGAATGTCCGGTGAAGAGTGGATGAAGACCTTGGACAAGTTTAGTTTGGAGCAAATGAAGATGACAGGTGACCTCATTACTCTCCACAGCTTCCTGAGGAGGTGGAGAGGGAGGTGCTGAGCTCTTTTTCCTGGGGTCCAGTGACAGGATGTGCAGGAAGGTCTCAAAGCTGCATCAGGTTAGGTTCTGACTAAATACTAGGAATCCTTTCTTTACCCAGAGGGTGGTCAAACCCTGGAACAGGCTTCCTAGAGAGGAGGTTGATGCCCCAAGCCCGTCAGTGCCCGAGAGGCATTTGGACAATGCCCTTAACGACAGGGGTTGATATTTGAGCAGGCCTGAATTGTTTAGGCAGTTGGGCTGGATAATCATTATAGGTCCCTTCCAACTGAAATATTCTGTTCTAGTCTATAATATATTCTGTTCTGTTCTGTTCTGTTCTGTTCTGTTCTGTTCTGTTTTGAAGATCCAATGCAGATATACAGTTCTGGAGCCACAGTAGATGTCAGCAAGACGAAGCTCAGTTCTTCCACTTTGCGTTGCACTACCTGCTGATAGAGATGTACCACAAGCATTAAAAAGAAATCTAAAAAAAAAAAAAATCTTCTGAAACACATGCCTAACATTTGTATAATGCATTTCTGACAGACTTACTTGTGCGTTCTCACAAAACACATTCTCATCATCTGTAAATAGTGTGTTCACTCCAGGTTTATTCCCAGAAAAACATATATTTCACAACCTCATGTACGTATGTATGCAGAAAATAGGCAGAGATTTAATATATTACATAGACAAATGTTGTACATACCTAATAACTAAGTAAAGATAGTCTCACAGGGATTTCTGTGGAAGTTGAATTCTATGTATATAGCCTTTAAGCAGTCATTGACAAGCAAATAGTAACCCACAATTCAAAGAAAGAATATGAATTTACACACCATTTTTCACTAATATGGAATATATTTTCTCATATTTCTCGCTATTGTAATCAAGAATTTTACATTTTAGTTAAAGGTTTATAGTTCACATTTGAATATGGAGGTGCTTTGAAAACCAGGTGGTGAAAAAACTAAACAGTTTACTTTATTTGTTTATTTCCTCTAGAAAACAGAAGAGAATGCAAAGTTCCTGCAACTTATTTTGCACTGGGCTATAACATCTCTGCCATGCATTGGCCTACAAATTCCACCATTTACATTTTTGTTGGTAAACTAATGAAAGATCAGTGAGCTGTGATAGTTTCCAAGTTCAAACAAGCCAAAAGCATTTATGTATGAGATGTATCCGTGGCTTTCATGCACAGCTTTATCAGTAGGAGTTAACAAGGAGAGCCGAGGTTTTCCCATGCAGAGCCAACATTCCACTCATACCAGTGGAGGGTAATGCTACTGAGGTTATGGACATCTCTTCTGATGTTTCAGGCTTCAATTAGAGATACGGTTGGCAGGCAGCAAAAGCCTGAGCAGTATGAAAGGCCCAGAAACTGATATAGGAGCTTAAATTAATAAAGGGTTTCATTCCACTGTATTCACCCCTCCTTTTCACAGTGAAGTCATGGAGCTCCCTGTTGCTGCAGTGACAGACTTCAGCAGCAAAACTGAGCAGACATTCTTTGTGTACAATACACATCTTCTAGCTTAAAACAAATTACATCATAGCGTGAAAATCAGGAAGAGTCACGAGATACAGGCATGGATTTATGTGGGAGCAGTAAGAAGATCATTTTGCCAGCAAGTTTTATCTACAACCCAACCACAAGGTGGTGAAGATTAAATACATTTGTCAATAGGCATTGCTGCAAGCCAAATATGGTATTCCTTAGAGAAAATATACACTTGGTGTGCTGACAACAGAACCCATCCACAAGGAAGGCTGCATTTAGGGAGCACACCTGTGTACAGCATTATGCCACAACAGTAATTTGGCAACTTTTAGTCCCTTTTCCTCTCCATGTCTGCGCAGACTTGGAATCAAATATTCTCCCTGCAGTGAGCTCTATGTACATGTTTCATGTGTTGTTTTAATTTTAGCACTTGGCTGGTAGTAAGTTCACAGCAGTAGCAGTATTATAAACAAAATGAAAAGGCCACCTTCCGTCTCAGACAAAAACAAAACAAAAACACCTCAAACAATGAACATGAGTTGAAATAAATTCTGCAGACCATGAAGATACCATTTGTATGAAATTGCAAGCGACTTGGTGATCTAAAAACCTATTCCCCTTAACTTCAAAAAGCAAGTGTATTTAATATGTCAAAATACTAAGTATACCTTCTAAATCTCTTGTCCTTATTGCAGCATGTTGACAGCAAGATTAGGGAAGAAAACAAAAATTAAGACTTCTGTAATTGTGATGATATGACATGCCAGGAAGGACAAGAACATCTTGAAGTCAGTGGATTTCTGAAATAGATAGAAGTTCTGTCAAAATGTCATAATTTAGATTTCAGAGAGATAGGGAGAAGTACTTCTAGTACAGAGTGTAAGAGATTCTTTTAACCAGGAAAGGCAGTAGTCAGTGAGAAATGTCTTATTAAATTAAAGGTTTCTTCCCTGTTTTCTGTAGGAAGTGAAACAGAGTGCCAGATTCCTGTGCCTGCTAATGTCCAATTGTACAAGGAAATAATATCAATCAGAACTTCAGGTTTCATGTAATGCTTAATGCCCTTAGGCCTCAAAGGAGATGCCAAAGGAAAGTATTGCTGCCTTCACTTTTTGGACAAACTTTGGCCTATTCCTGCAGTTCTTGCCTCAGGCAAGACTCCTGGTAGCGCCCAAATGGCAGCCATGCTCATCGTGAGGGCTAAGCTAAGGCAGGTTGGGACAGTTCTTGTCTTCAGGGGATCAGGTCCCCTTTTGCTAACAGGACATGTGTGAGAGGTAAAACAGTTGCCTGGGGAAACAAAAATTTTCTTCTGTCGTATAAACAAAGTACCAGCAGCCAGATATCACGTTAAAAAATAGTAAACTGTGAAATGCTCAGACACAAAACAAGATTAACGACTTTTTTTTTGGAGGGGGGGAGGAATAGAGCTAGAAAAGGACTGCAGAAGGCTTTTAAGCCTTAACTTCTAGCAAATTGGCAGCAAATGTCTAACAATTTATATGAGGGAATAAAAATATTCATTGTGTGTGTGTGTGTGTTGGCTTTGAATCCCATGGTCACCCTCCAGCTAAGGAGCTGTTTACATCTGCCAGCCAGCAGCCAGCCACCAGTGGGGAGCTGGCAGAGCCCTCGTGGGCTCATTGTGTGCGAGTCCAGCCAGGGAGCAGAGCCAAGGCTCCTGCTCCAGCTCTCCCTGGCAGCCAGAAGGAGCAGCTCCCCTGGAGAGCTAAAAATGACCTCCCGACCTGCTGCCTGAGCCCAGAAAGGTGCTGAGCTGAGGTTCAGATGGATGCTGCTTCCCACCCTGCACAGCCTCCTACGTGGCTCTTGTGGCTGTCAGTGCATGGCCTGCTAGGGGCTTTTTGACAAAGTCTGAAAGATTTCACTCAAAATTTTCAATGCCTCAAACTTTCTGCCTGTGATTTACAAGCTCTTGGTATATTACTGCAGTCCTTATATGCAAAGCAAAATAAAATTATCAGAAGATTATCTCTCATTTTCTTAAACCTCCAAGAAAATCTCTCTTTAGCTCAAATATGCTGTCAAATTATATTTTTACTGACCTGTTTATCTTATTCAGATAAGTCCTCTGGAAGCAAGATATGAAAAATCATTTTTAAACTCACTAGGAAATGAGGTGGAAAAGGGTGAATTACAGCTGATATTTTCACAAATTTGAAAGGGTTTTTGTATTTTAGAAGCAGGAAAAAAAAATGAAGTTAGATTTCAAGGCTGTTAGAGGAAAAATGTGAAATTTTAGTGAGTTCTTATATAGTGATTCCAAACACAGCAGTCAAGAATCAAGCAAAAATGAATGAGATTGGCTTAAACATCAAATTTTACCTGTGATAAATTTGGAGTTCCTTATGTTTATGTCTATTTTAAGGCCTTGGGCATTTTTAATAATGATGATGGCTAGGGAACTTCTAATAAAAAGCTGGAGAATCTTCTGTGTCTAAGAGAAATGTATAATGTGAAAGAGAAGCATGAAGCTACAAATCTCTGTAAACTGAAGTATTATCTAAAGTTTTGGAGTTTTGGAGTAAGTTGAGTACTAGAAATTTCATTGTGATAAGAGATCATTTGGAACTCTCATCACTAAAAATGTTGATGTCAGATTTCAAAGTCTATAAAGTTTCATTTTGAAGGTTTGAGGGTTTGCCTATAAAATAATTTAGAGCAGGATACACTGCAAAAATTGTTTGAGCTCAAACATGATTAACAAAAAATTGCTGTGATTTTCTATTTTTTTTTTTTTTGTGATTAGCCTTAGTGATAAATTAAGTCTGGTGCATTTCAGAGCTCAGCACGTGCTTTGTAAATGCGGTGAATGAGAAATCTCTTGGAGGCAGAGAAGTTGATCCTGCTCCTATGGAGTTTCTGATGTTCTGATGGCAACAGGGAGGAAAATAGAGAAGGTCAAAAGCTCTGTGCCCTGAGGCATATCTGGGGAGTGAAAACTGTGCTAGGAGTAAGCTCCTTCGAAGTTCCACAGGTTTCTTCACCTTCACCTCTGAGAGGAAGTCTTCCAGAGTGCAGGAAAAATAAGACTGAAACAGAAAATAAAACTCCTTGAGATATCTGAATCCTTCTTTCAGTAAGTGGATGAAAGATAATTTTTAAGTAGGTAGTGAATGACGTTAGCAAATGGATAGATGGGAGCGGATGAGTGATGAGACAATGAGTAAGCGAGGAAGGAATGAGTGGTAGGTGTGATTTGAAAGGACATAGCCCAGAGATATCATACAGCCTTAACAGGACTCTCTAGGAAAATAAAAAAAGAAGCAGGGGAAGTACCTGAGTCACCTGCACCATCAGCTGTTGTCAAATATTTCACTGTTTTTTTCTTTCTTTTCTTCTTCGTTTTTTTGTTTTTGTTTTTGTTTTTGTTTTTGTTTTTGTTTGGTGGTGGTGGTGGTGGTGGTGGTTTTTTGGGTGGGGGATAGGGTTCGTTTCGGTTTTTTTGTTTTTTTAACATCAGCATCTTTGATGCAATGATTGTACCAATTAGGCCTCTGAAATATACTGTCAGCACTAATTCCAGTCCAACTAGGACTTACCTACTTACTTGTCTGAGAACTCATAACCTCTGAATGGAGCTCCTAGTTACGCACATGGACACCTCCAGCTCCAATAAACTTAGGACACAATTTCTGAAAAAGCTCAGGCTTGTGCTCACTGGCCAGTTTGGCTGGGATAGCTGAGGCAGCACTCCCAACTATCCCATCCATCTCCCAGCAGTTGCTGAGCAGGACAGATATCTGAATTACCTCCGTTTACATTTTGTCCTACAACCATAAACAGAAACTGCTAGTGGGGGTATGTGGATGCTGATCATACAGTCATATATAAGCTGGAAATTACAGCAGTAGAGGGTTGGATGTCAATCCCATTTAAACTTCTTTGTTACCACGGTTGAACTTTGAGCAGTGTGCAGCTGGGACAATGGCCACTTCCCAGCTAAATCTGTTTCTAAATGCAAGTCAAAGCCAAGATTCAAACAGTCTTCAGCTGAAGTCAATATACTGAAATCTTAATAAGTTTCAGGCTGTTTTGTGAGTGAGAAACTCTTGCATATCCTCTGAAACATAATTCTGTGGGACTGAAAGTGTAAATAATACATGTTAATCAAACGTTCCCATAGGAAATCTGACTTTTATTTCTAGCATGATTTACCTGTACTACTACTTACTTGGGACTGTAAAGAACTGTATCAGAACAGTATTTGAAAACAGTGTGGCACACTGAAAATGCCAATTCTTTCAGTGTTTTCCAAAGTATTGAAAACTATGGTTCTTATCTTAGCCTTGTTTTTCTTCTATGCTGTTGACAACCTGCAGTAGAGTGTAACCTCCTTTGTAGCTGTATAGCTTACACAAAAATATCTAAAGTACCCAAATGATCCAGAAATTCCACTGTCAAAGGTAGCACCTGTCCCTTTTGCATCTAGGTCTACTTTAAGGAGATTTAAGATTTCAGGCCCTCAGAGAATAAGATTTCTGTATGAATGTGGGCAACGATGCATAATGAATTTAAAAACAAAAGGGGACTAACATTTAGTTAAAAGCACTTTTGGATAAGACTATTTGTTTCTTGGTGCCCATGACAAGCTCTGTAGTTTGGCATGTCTCCTTCCGTTGCCGCTCAGAAGATTTCAGACAGGTAAACTGGAACCTGGTGAGTGATTACACAGGGTAACAGAAAATCACTACCCACAGAATGTTGCTTCAGGTACTTAAGCAAGACAGAAGTCACCAAGTTTTTCTTTCATTCACATCTTTTGGTAGCAGAGAAAGGAGCTACATTAAAGAGAGAGAGAGAGAAAAAATGAGTCTTTGTCAGGACAAAGGGAGAAGAAAGGAGGATACCTACTCAGCTACTCTTGAGGGGAAAAAAGGGTTAAGTGTTTTTTGAACCGAACAGCAGATTAAGCAGTGAGTTATGACATACATGAGTATTGTATGCCACAACATAGAGGAGGAAAAGAGATTTTAAAATTATGACAATTCATGAATGAATAAAAACCATTTGCTGTTCAGGACAAAAGTTAACATGAGGTGCTTGCTAACTCTGAAAATAAAGATTTAAATAGAATCTGACAAAAAAACCCCAAACGCTGTAAACAACACTGTAAACTGCTAGTGTTACATGTTTTGGACTACCACAAAGCTTTATGAAGGATTGGGCAATAATACTGCACAGAGGTAAAAAGAGGATGAAATCACAGCTGCTCCAGCTCTATTGCTTGTCCAGTGGTCTTCAGTGAGAGTGACTGCAGACCTCTCTGGAGAAAAGTAGAGACAAAAACAAGGAGAGTTGTTTTCTTCTCATTGGTCAACAGTGAAATTAAAATCCTTAAATCTCTAACTTTTTTTATTTTTATGACCTCATTACCTCACCAATGCTTACAGTAGAGAGTACTGTGTAAAGCATAGTTCCTCTCTAGAAACAGCACTGTTATTCAGTTAAGGAGTTTTTGTAAGAAAGCCAGACTGGCAGTCGTCCTATTACAAAGCATCCCAGTGAAAGCAAATAGAAACCAACCGCTCACCAGAAAAAAAAAATGTCCATTCTGCTAGTTGTGCTCGGCTACCTCCATCAGTAAGGAAATGGAGTACGAAATAAGTCTTCTTGTGACGCACAGTTCAATATGGTTGAAGTGTTACAATGTGCTGCTTGAGTCATAACTGACAGGGTGCCAGCCTTACATTTGTTAGAGCAAACAGAGCTCAGCTTTAAATTTCCGTGCTGTTACACAACTGTGCTATTACTTAAAGGACTACTTGTACTCAAACAATAAAGGCCATCTACTTTCCTGTTTCTGTGTTGATATAATTGTCCCTGCTACAGGCACATTTCCATACACACACATACGTATTTAAATACACACATACATTGCAGCATTTTAACTGCTCGAATGGTATGCTCACTACTTGGCCTTCAAGGATCTTTCCTTGTTTTTACGGAAGTTTGAGACTTGAAGCTGCTGCAGCTACCGAGGGAAGAGGTGGCCATGTAGTCCAGCTAATGACACGATTCAATTCCCTGCCAATCTCAGTAGTCAGCAGGATCCACACACTGAAATGTCAGAAAGCAACAGCCATATTTGCTGCTGCTGGTTTTTCAAAAGGTGGTGCCATTATAACTTGTCTCTCACTTTCATTAACCAGTCATTAGCGCAGTCATTGAGCTTACCAGGTCCTATTGGCTTTGTGGGAGATGCCTTCTGATAGCACAGTGTACAGAAAAAATACCTGCAGCAACACTGTTTAGAGGACTGTTAGCAAACACATTACCGCTGAGAGTAAGTTGGGCTCCAGGTTTCATTGGACATTGGGTTACCTTGCAGTCTAGAAATGACAGATCCTAGGGTCTGTCCCCAGGAAACCCCAGGAAATGGTTGTGCCTAGGTGTCAGCCGTGCAGTCAGAAGGCAGGACAAATGGGCAGAGCCTCCTGGAAACCAGGGAGGGCTGGCCATGGGACAGCTGCCAGCCTTTAGATGCTGCAGCAACCAGCTTACTTCCTTTCAGAGCCTGAATCAAGATAGCAGTGCTATTCTAGTTTAGTTTATCAGAGCAAATCATATGACTAGTGATTAATCATTTAAGTATTTATCACTTACAGTATAATTTCTGCATAATATTATTGAGGTTGCACCTTCACTGTTGTGGCTCAGGCACGATTGGATCTGACACCTGGGGAATATCTTTCAGCAAAGAGCTTAAAGAGCTTGAGAGCCTGAATACTGACAACAGGTGAGGCTTCTGTTGGCTTGGAAGCAAGCAGAGGAACAAGGCACAACAGCTGTGAGAGAAAGCAGAAGCAACACAATTCGATATCATCTCCAGACTGCCCCTTGAGGTCATCCCTACAGACCCAGGGCTCTCCATCTCCCATGATAGAAGGGAACAAGGCTGATGGAAGGGACTGTGGGCAAAGGGCCTGAAGCATGTGCTGCTCTGGCTGTGATGTGATACTGCTTGTAGGGCCCCTGCAAAAGTCCTCCTCGGATGGCTGTGTTCCAGCTTTCCGCCTTACCATACATTCCCCCATGCACACAGCACAAACACTTGTGATGTCATCTTTCCTCAAGGAATCAAAGGAAGTTTGTGCCTCACCTACTCCAATAGGATTGAAGTGAAGGAATAAAGCAAACTGAAAGGTAATCAAATGGCAGTGTGTATTGAGCATCCCAAGCTCGTTTTTGTCCTTTTTTTTTCAATCCAAATGCTGTTAAGCAGAATTTCTGAGATGATTGTGTCATAGAACGTTTCCCCTGCCAAAGCTTTTCATGGAGTTTAACTTTCACCTGATTTTTCTTATGACATACCTGCTTGGGGACAGTTAACTCTGGGAAAATCCTGCTATCATACCAGTATTTCTGGATTTCTCTACAGCCTTTCCATCAGCACAGTTGTCTCTCCCATTTCATTTTTGTGTGTTTTTCTAGGCAAGTGAACTGCAATCACGTCTCCAATTCCTTCCCTAGCCTTTCCCACTAGTTGCTTGTGGTTCAGGCTAAGAAGACTTGTCCTACCAAACGTGTATGAGTGTTGGGGGAAAGAAAGGTCTATGCTTTCTCAGCTCCCTAAGCCAAGTTGTCATTCTGTCCGATTATTTCAAGGTTTTTTTTGGTCAGAAGTTTTTGCTACTGGTCTCCACAAAGGGCACAGTCTACCCTTCCTTCACCTCACTGTGAAGGGGTAAGCAGAGCCGACCGCAGAAGTGGAAGGACTAGAGGCAAGAATGTAATACAGACAGAAGAATTACTCTTTGGCCTATTGTTGAAGGCGCAAGAGAGTATTTGTGGATTCCAGTCCCTTCCTAGCTTTAGTTTTGTGTTTTGAATAAACTAGCCAAGGGTTGACGTACAGAAGTTGTACTGGAAACAGGAACAAAGCACTCCATGCTTTCTAATCAATGCAGTAACTAAATGGGGATCTAAAATTGCAGGCTTGATCATATACTTTTGAATTTTTTTTCAAATAGGTTCTGATCCCTAAATCCTGTCTTATGTCTTAGCCCAACTTGTAGTAGTGCCTCTTTGTGACTCCTGTCATAGAGCAGGAAGTTTCTACCGTGTTTACTGTTGACCAGTTTTGTGGAAGTTTAGCAATGAATAACATAGCAAATATTAAACAACAGTAAGACCCACTTATTGTTGTAAGAAACAGGTTAGATGGCCACCAAATAAACAAGAGCAATTAACATCCCATGTCTTCCAGCCCTACCATCTATCTGGGAAATCCTTGGTTCCCAAGTACAATCTCAGCCTTTTTCTTTGTTTCTTCTGATGTGTCATCCTCATAGGAGGAATTTAACTTGAAATTCTACCTCATTCTCTTCAGAACTTAGTCCTCTCTGATACATAATCTAATGTCTCATCACTTTGGGTCACATTCAGACAGCTGTTACAAAGTCCATGCTCTCAAAGTGCCATGTGGCCAGAGGGTTGTCTTTTCCCTTCAAGAATTCCCTACATAAAGACAGAGCAGGATCAAAGTCTTCTGGTATGTTTTGCCAGCCCTGTGTTTGTACACAGATGTTGTGCCTGGACAAGCCAACATGATGCACGTAGCGGACACTGCCATGGTTACTTCAGGCTACAGCTGGCATTTGGTGTCCATTAGCTGGAAAGGAGCCGATGATTTAGTTGCCCAGTTATCATTGTGTCTCCACAGGGGCTCTCACAGAGCAGCAGCACAGCCGTCCCTTCCCCCTTGCCCTCCCAGCACGGCACGCGGTGCCCCGAGATGCCCCCTTCACACGGCCACATGCACACATCAGGCGTATGACTCCCGCCCCCCGGCCCACGGCCACCCATCACTTGACCCAGTCCATGGTATCTCACAGTCATGGAAGTAGCTGCACAGCCTGTACTTGCATTCCTGGGCAGTCTGCTTAGGCTTGTGGACAGCATGCATTTCACAAGATATGGCATGTACAGTTTCTGCTGTTCGGGATATGTGTACATACTAAAATAAAGCTGTCTGTAAGTGTTTGTACATGCTTGTTTGGAGATAACTCTGCAGAAACAGGATTAAGTCCTAAGGCAAAAGTAAGTGAAGCACTGCCCTGTGGGCATTTTAAAAAATATGACTCTTAATAAAGTGATGATAGTCCTATTTTTAATTTGGCTTCTGTGTCTGTTCAGTAATGATTTTTCATAACGATTTATTTGCCCTGGCTTTTTGCTGTGGTCTTCCTGCTGACACTTTAGGAATGATAAAAAGCCTTCATCCTAAAATATAGTGCTTTATAGATGTCTTCTGTAGAGAAATACCAAAAAGTGTCGTGGGTTAGCCAGATTTTTTTGGCTGTCTCATTTCTGCTTGGCTCAAGGCTTTCTTATTAGACATTTTCACGTTCACATCCCTGGCAATGGAAGAGCTATACATTCAAAAATTTGGCACATGCACAAAGATGTGCACCGACATTCACAAAACATTTCCTAAGGTTGTAGCTGCTTGAATTTCAGCTCCTTAATTAGCCAGATGCCTTTGAGAAGACATTTTCAGGGTTCTTTTCACAGTCAACTGTTCTATCTTAAAGGCTTCTCTGAAGATTAGATTTACAGCGGGGCTGGACCTGATATATCCATGTATTTCCAGACTGATTCTCAGTTAAAAGTTTTGTCCTGGTTGAAGAAGACTGATTAATAATCAACAGTCATTTTTGATGCAAAAGGCACGTATGAAGTAAAGCCAGCACAAGCCAGACCATGTTGGCCTTATGTGTGAGTAGTCAGTCAGACACTATCAAAAGACCATGTTTTTAGTGCATATGTAGGGATAATCATTAGGTCTGCCTTGTCTCAGAGGCACTGTCCTTGGGGTGCTTGCTCTGCATGGTAGGAGTGCAGAATTTCTTGGAGACAAATACAGAAAACTTCCCCCATCCTGACAACCTCAAAAGGTTTTGTCTAGACAAGAGAACATTTTTGGCATAATTGTCCTCTTGCATTTTAATTTTGCATGAAAATAATTAGGACTGTGGTGTTATAATTTCAAGCAGGCCATGCTACCTGTAGAGACCTGAATCAAATTCTGAGAGGCCATTGGGAAAAGAAGCTAAAATATTGAGAATCTTGCACAGTATCTTATAAGAAAAAAATAAAAGCTAACACAATTTTAAACACAACACTAATTAATATATGTAATGAAAGTTGTTGTAGGAATATGACCCTGTTTCACAACTGTGCCTTTGGACTGATTGACAGCAACTGGATATACACATACGCTCACTCCTCTTTGATTTGGAAATTATTCATTACCACCTTTAACAGCAGAAAGTTTTCTACATTTACATAAAGCAGTGGAAGGTTCCAACAAAATAGAAGGAAGATGGGTTGTTACTGCCAGTCTGCCTTTCATTTCCCTTTGTACACCATGCGTGGTACAACTATGTGAGGTGCCAAACAAGGCCCCCAGAGTGGAGTGAGGAATTAATACAGATTAAAACGGTGTATTTTTTCTGAGTGGTTTTCTGGGTTATCAGTTTCTCATCCTGGTTCACTGTGCAGCTGTACAATGGGAGAGCATACGGATGGGGAGATATGACGTGAACACGCTCTGCCACAAAAATAAATGTTCAGCTAAATGGGGCCTTAGTCAATTTATCATTCAAGCAAGTAAACTAGTTCATTACATTGGATGTGCTGTATTCAAACTATAAAAAAATCCTTATCTCCATAGTAAATATGCAAACCTGGGAACTCAAACTCGATTTATTTTTCACTTGGTACAAATACATCTGACATAACCATCTAACTTTGTAGATGTGCTTGTAGCAACCTCACACACTCTAAGTGGCTTTATGAATGTAGAAATATATGACTTTTTAGAGAAATTATTGACAGCAGAATTATATAAGTAATCAAAATCTTCACACACTTTTCATACTTCCTTGCTATTCCTATATTGCAGAATGACTCGTCTATAAAGAGAGTCTAATTTGGAATAGAAATTATTTAATTTTGGGACATTTACCCTGCTTTGTGAGTAGAGTAATTATTCTGGAACATGTTCATTTACATTTTGGATGAGTGCCTGAAGAATGGCTCAGCAGAATAATTAGTTTGGAAGAGCTATGCTGATCAATTTCTGAATTTGAGGCCCTGCAGACCGTATGTGTCACCAAAGGCAGCCCAGAACTCCACAAAGTGCTAATTGAGGCCTTTGACTTAAAAGACTTCAACGCCATTTGATATAATATTTAGAATTAACTATTTGTGATGAAAAAATACTGTTATCACACTTTCAGGACACAGTTAAGCACAGAACATAATCATTAAGTGCCTAGTCAAGGAACTTCAGTGCAATACAGAGGAAATGTGTGTGCCTACAACATGCCACTAGCTCCTTTATGGTCCCTATGCTCTGTGCCCTGGCACACTGGGTATCCACTGCTAAACTAAAACTCAGAAGATTAAGCTGGCCCTTGGGTGTCAGCACTTTTACTGTGTAAAAACTGTGGCTTGGGTGTCAGGCTTTTACTGAGGTGGTCAACAAGCTAAGTAATAAATCCAGACCAAGTTCTTTTCTTCATCACATCACCCACAGGAGGCCAAGCCAAAAGCCTACAAAGGAAATATCCACCAGCACAGCATCAAGGGTGAGGGACTTTCCGGGCTCAGTAGTGTTCCCTGGTAGCCTGTCACTCACTGGTATCATCACACTCATATCTGTTGAAGAACAAGAACAGTAGGATGATTCTTAGTTTATTTGTGCTGTTGGAAAATGATAAGACTTTGTATACAGTATATCTCTTCATTGCTAACATGGCTCACATAATTTCTTCCCACAGGAAAAAAAGCCAAACAAGATAACATATGCTAAGAGCAAAAATCTTCCAAGAGATGTTGTGGAGAACTCCTCTTTCCATTGGGATGAAAGAAATGCTAGTCCTACAGGAATAGCTGTGGGTTCTGCCCCAAAGAGTGTGCTTACCAGAAGTTCAGGATTTATCCCAGTAGGAAGGAGAAATCAGAACCTATTCATTAGTTGTTCCATAATAGATTTAAAAATACAATCTTGCAAGGTCACTTACATAAAGCCTGCAATACCATATGCTCAACACATTCCAGAACACCAAACACATGAATCACTGCAGTTATATTCATAAAAATACTCTTCTACTCCCCCAGCACATCACACAACGATGTAGCTGTAGGGACTTTTTTTCAGGTGGCAGCTGATTTAAGAGGTTCCTGCATTTGCTGCTGATTCTTGCCCCATAGTTCTAACCGATCACTTCTTCAGCTGTGCTGGTTTAATTCTATGGAGGTGAGCCAGCCACCAAACAGGGTTTAAAAACCTAAAACAACAAACAAAACCCCACCAATACCTAAAGTTAGGTTATTTCAGTGATGTAACTGTTGCTTCAGCACTGCTGAGGGGGCAGTGACCTGCTGTTCTGCAATAGAAGTGAGCAGCCAAAGGTGGGGAAAGAAAGAGCCCTTAAACCAGCTTTGCAACCTGAGACAACAGATTGATCAAGTTGGATTCCTAAAGAACAGTGAGAGAAGGGACATAACTGAGCATGCTACCAGAAAGTGTCCTTCTCAGAAATATATGCATGGTTTTTAAACAGTAAAAAAAGTCAGTAGCTGTATGAAGACGTCTGCATAACAGTGACAAATTTAAGAATGACCCAAGTCATACCTGGGAGAGATGCATGAGCTGGGCTGGGGCCTGCATGAAGGGGCCCTATACCGTCTTTAATTATTAGAGCTTCTGAAAAGCCTTTTCAATAGATGTATAATAATAAAAATACTAAAGCTGAATATTATCTAAAAAAATTTTATTAAGTCAAGCTTTTTTAACGTGGACTTTACTGAAATGCAATTTTACCCTAGCCCTTTTCAAAAGCTTTCTGTGCATATTCTCTGTGTGTGTGTGTGTGTATTTATAGATGTATAGTTATAAATGGCGTGAATCCTCATCTAGGGTTGCATTGTTTGCACAAGTCTTCAGACTCAGTAAGCCTGTGGGGTTTTTTCTCACTTTCACTGGAGTCAGACAAGAAAGCCTCAGTGGAACTGACAGAATAAGCCATTCTTAAATAAATAGTGGTGAAAGATGAAGCAAAACCTCCATGCCTTGGTATTTAAAATGAGGTCAGTTGGCAGAAAAAATTCTAATTTAACTGACTTACTAATCAATACAGAAGAACTTTCATTTTTTTCCATAAAATTAATTCCATTTGCTTAAGGAAGCTGGTTTTTTGAACAATGAATGCTAGAATAGATGGGGGGGAGGGGGGTGGGGGCTGTAAGATGGAATTCAGCTGTGACCAGTGTGTTTGCTAGAAGCTTCTTGAAGAAGATAATACTTCTTCAAGGATAAAAATAGAAAGAAATCAGTATTATTTTGTGTGCTTTAAGCCTCTCAGTTCATCAGTGCATTTTGTTTTACAAAAGCAGGAATGCAAAAAACCCTCTCCTCTGAGAGAGAGTGAGCTAAGACATTCACAAATTGCAATCTGCTGTAACTTACTTTTCACTGAAGGACAGTTTTTTTGGTATTTTTGCTTTTAGAAATAAACAGCAGGAATTATGGGAATTAATTGTTTTCTTTTCCTACCATTTGATGAAAAGGCTAGCAGTTGGTGTCTTGAGAACTGTTGTGTCTAGAATAAGAACTTGGTCATCAATACAAGGGCCTACAAAGTGAGCTCACAAGAAGTCCTGCTCCAGAAAAAAGAGGGGAAGCAAAAAGATGCTGTTTCCCCACAGGCAGCATTATGGGCCCTGATTTCCTAGTGGGGATGGCACAGCTGAGGATGGCTGATGTGATTAGACTCAGCCCCTGCCCTGCTGCTGCCAAGGACTGCTTGCTCATCCATATGAGAAGGAAAAGGGCATATCTTACTGCTGTCTTCAGCTGCTCCGTGGAAGAGTATAAGCAACCCTGGAAGCACTGCTCAGTTGGTATTAGGTAGCTGTCATTAGCTTTGAATTGTCTGAGAAGTTTAAGCCATACTTTGAGGGACTTCTGCACCCAGGTGAAAGGTGGGCTCAAGTTGAAGCAGCTCACTGAGCATCAGAGTTGAAGTGGCTTATTTAGATCTCCTCACTTATGCCTCTCTTCCTTAGTCAGTTATAGCTCAGGAAGGTCCTGAGCTTGTCTCTTATCTCTTGTTGTTGTCTTCTTCTCTCTCCAAGACTCTTAACTGCTGGACTGTGGACATTATGAGTTTTTCTGTGGTCTTACATGCAAGCCCCCAGTGTGAACGTATACCAGATAACAAGAGACAAGGAAAGAAATCTCGTTTATCTGTAGGTACTCTACCATCTTCTCTCTCTTTAGCCTCAGCTCATTTCCATTTGGTCTTGGGCCTTCTGTTTTCCATTCTTACAGATAAACCTGCAGTCTGGGCTGGTATTACCCTGACTGCCCCAAAGTCCTCTTCTCCACCCTCAGCAAGAGACACTGACATCTGAACACAGTGTTGCTGCAGAGATGGCTTTGATTTACCACCATGATAACATCATCCTCAGTGTTACATCCCAAGTCGACCTTTGCTTTGTCCATTGATCAGTCACTAAGCCCTCATCTGCAAATCCCATCCATAGAGAAGTACTTGCTCCACTACTGCACGGCATAACACTTCCTCCGGGATGGAGCTCCAACAGTGCGTAACACTGAACTTCAGGTTTGGGAGAGGAAATGAAAAGTTAAAGTGTATACAACATTAACTTAGGATGGATATGCATAGTTTGAGTGTAATAACCAAAAAGCAACTGAAAAGTTTCTGAGAAAGATTTATTGTATTATTACTTTCTGACATGTTAAATTTTCTCACTGGGTTTTGAGACTTATGCAGATTAGGGGCAGGGGGGGAGGGGGGCAGGAGGAACAGGCAGGGATGAAAGGCTTTTATAAAAATTTCTGTGCTACTTAAACTCATAAGTACTTTACTTGGCTCTTAGAAAGCCAATGACTGAGCTGCATGTGACCCTACGAGGGATATAGCACTACACAGTGGCAGTAAGCCTGAGACATAACACTCTCCTTGAAATACTGTCCACTTACATCCCATTCTGACTTCAAAAGCTGTATATTACATTCCTTTTAGCAAAAGAGCTTATAACTGAGACAAAAAGGAAAACAGCACCTTCCGAATTTTTTACAATGATACATATGTATGTGCAAATTTCCTGTTTATTATGTACCGATGCAGAAACTTGACAAAGCATTAATTTTGTACATAGCACTTCTGAGCTGTGCTTGATGTAGTGTTGCATTTGGCTACAATTCAAGATGTGGCTTGATATTTATATGCTATTTTACATTGAAATATGATTGCATGCTTTTAGATTTACAAAACTCTAGTCTTGCCAGGAAATTCTTGCCTGTAAAGCTATTTTAGGACTTTATCAGTTAAAAGGCTTAAGAGCTAAATTTTGTCCTCACATTGACTTAAATGGATATTGCATATGCATATTCACAGGCAGGCTTTGGCCTTAACTTTGATTTAATTGTTTAGCATGGTTAGAAATACATCCTTAAAAATCCAGGGTGATTAATGAGACTGGTAGCAGTTTGAGAACTCCTAACATTTCTCTGATGCTAGGAAAAAGCTCTAAATTTCTTTCTCTGACATATTACAAGAACGATATCTTAAATCCCCATGTGTGTTCTGTTTGTCACAAATACAGATGATTTAAAAGTTTTAATGAAAAACTGACTTAAAAAAAAATTTCGCATAGCATATTTCCTTCTTTCACTTTTTCTTGGGGGCCAGTTAAACAGATGAAACTGAATATTTTGTTCAAAATCAAACGGTTTTAGTATCTCACAGAAAATTTGAAATATACCTTATTTTATTTATTTTCCCCCTCAGAGAAGTTTTTATAGCTCCTTAGTAAAATTCTGTGGAAAATATTCACTGTTTTCTAACTGACCTGGAGATCCGAGCCAGAAGAGCGCAGAACTTGGTCAGTAGCAGCTCCTGGCAGCCATTACACAGTTAGCAGCCCATTGGAATCCCCCAGGAATCCAAGTCTTAACATAGGAAAATAAATATGTTTTCAACCCTAACCACTCTAGAAAACACTGAAAATATGAATTGGGAGTAAATCCATGCATTGTTCCTTTCCTGACTGTGCAGACAGCCTGAAATAAAGCCTGGAGAGATGAGGGTGACTAGATCACAGCAGACTATTAACTCAAAATCCTAATATGATCGTTCAAGTCAACATCAAATGAATCATAACTGTTTATCATTTTAGCAGCAGCATTCCACTAATGTGCATGCATTATGATCCTCAACCAAATGCCAATCTTCTCTGTGTGAAGACTGCCAGAACCTCCCCCAAACCTGAAAAATATAACACATCGATTTTTTTGTCACTCAGAAGTCAAGTCACAGAGGCCTTGTTGCATAAACTGCTAATTAACACCAAACAAAAGGCTAGTATCTGCCCTAAGGAACTTGCAGTTTAATTATGACTGGAGTCAGCATGTAAATACCAACAGAAAATAAATGAACATAAGGGTTCACTTAAAATTTCTCCGAGGAACCAGGTTTAAGAGATTCCCATCTTCTTTCATCTCAGCTGCTCCTTTGTAGGATTGAAGAAGTGTTGCCCTTTAAAAAACACCACCACTACTGTTAGGACAGGACTTGGGGGGGCTACTAGCTTGGATCTTTTCACTTTTCAGGTCTGGAGTGTAACTCTGAAGAGAGCTGGATCAGCAAACCTGATGGGATGGCAACCAGTGTCCCACAGGCAGTGGGTGCTTCAGCCTGAGACTTGCTGGTGCAACGGAGTTGCTGCCTTTGGGATTGCAGCAGGGCACAGCTGCCAAAGAACACAGCAACACAACAGGGCCACAGGGGGCAGCTCAATAAGCAGCAGTGTCAGTGTGCCAGCTCTAAGGAGGAGTTTTAGCACCATTATGGTGTCCTTACACAGTGAAATAGCAGCACTGAAAGCACTCAGTGCTTGCTTGAAGCATAAGAGGTGAAGGTCAGAGCCTTTGACAAAGAAGAGGCGGGAGCCAATGTTGCTTTGCTACATGAGGCCACCGAGGAAGAAAATTGGACCAGTCCAGAAGACAAATCCTGGTCAGGTAGGTATTGGCTGCAAATTAGCAATCAGTACAATATCTCCTGATGGTGGAGTGAAATGAGCAAGAACTGAAATTCTTTTCATCTTAAAGCTATAAATGTGCATTTGTTTGAACACTTCAGAAAGAACGAGCATGTGAAGTCAAACAACAGAATTTCCCATATTTTGCAGCAGAACAGGACAAATTTCAGCATCTTGATATATGGCAAACTGCACCTATATTACAATGTCCAGGCTGTGGGACAGGATACCTACTTTGCTCTTTTATTGGCACATAGATAAAGGAGCAGCACCATCTTCTTATTATAACATGCGTGACTTAAGCGGTAGTTGTTATCACAGTGACATTTTCCTGTAGACTTTATACATACAGTAGCTATTATAAAAGGTATAAAGAACTCTCTAAGTGTATTATCTATACACACCAACTGGGCTTTGCTGAATTCCCCATGTAATTGTTATGCTTTGTTCAGCTTATAAAAAAACCTCTACAGACCACCACGAATTTATGGCACATGTCAGCTTTAAACTTGTTTGTAAAGGTTTAAAGACAGGAGTTGAATTCCCTGGATTAAGATTAATTTTAAATGCTTTAATGGGGTGAGCTCTCTTATTGAAGACTGATGTGCCTGCAGGCTTTATAAAACACTGGCATTCTAGGATGCAGAGATATTTTCTGAGTCAGGTTGCTAAAGGATATCACACACCAATGGCAATTACCATTCTCCCTTTTGCGGTCACATACAATGCCATAAAAAGGGCCCCAGACTTCCTTATTTAATTGCCTGGTTTCTTTTCATCTCAAGCACAGGGCAGAAGAAACGCATTTAGCTCACCCTTGTAAAAGAGAGCACATTTTCTTACTGTTATGCCTTTGAAATATCGCACATGACAGCGAATATTTAGAGAACTTCATGAATGGGAGACTTGTAAGCAGCCTTATCCTGGAGATATTTATTGGCACAAAGGTTCAGTGGCATCATGCTTCAGTGGTACTGAAGAAGTAAGACAAGTTTGTGCCAGTGTATGTGAGGGTGTGCAGACTTTTTCCCTGTCAGAAGGGTGACTTGTCTCCTACTCTGGTTACCTCAGGATCATGCAATTCAAGTGAAAGTCAAACATTTGCACACTTTTTGTAAGACTAATTTGAAAGAAGAGAGATGATAATGCCACTTTGTAGCATTATTATGTTATTGCAACTTGACAGGTGATACAGATTCTGAAATTCAGTGTGATCTTGGACGAATTGCTTCATGGAATGGAAAAATTGCATGGTTTTGCCTCAGTTCAGCTATGTATTAGGAAGAGTAGAACTTATAGAAATCCTGCCATCCCCACTGAAAATAGCCAGAGAACATCTGATGATAGTGCTGAGTTTGGGTGAAGTATTTAGTGCTGTTATACAATTCAAAATTAATGTAAGGTGTTGAAATTTTTCACTAGATAGGGAAAGATCTCAGGAGTCCAAGGCAACCTCAGTGACAGACACTGCCAAGACGTCTAAATGATGTCTGAATGTCTGCAGGATGACACATAGTGGGTGATAACAGTCGCTCAACGTAAGATGAAACAGGAATGATATAAGAGAGGTGGGGAGAAGATGACGAAAGAAGAAAGAGAAAGGAAATAAAATGGAGAACAAAGTGAAGTGAGTCTCTATCCTGCTGCAGTCTCTTCCAGGAAGAGCCAAAGTTGAAGCACAGGGCAGTACAGCTCTAGCTCAAGCAGCTGCCATCAGGTTGCTGCAAAGCACTGGGCACTGCACATGCCTTTTACCTAGCTCGGACCTCTGTTCAGAGGCAGAAAACCTGCAGGGACCATTGTTCTTCACCTGTTAACCAGTGCCACCAGTAAGCTGACCTCCCATAGGTCAGCTCTGTGCTGACCTGCCAGCTGATCCCTAATGCAGAAGGTTGGTGGGACCATCACATGCTGCCATCACCTGCCCACTCACCTCCTTCTCTCTACAGAACTATAGCAGGGCCTGGAGAATGCTGCTCTGAGGAACCACTTATTTTCTCTCTTTTCTCCTTTTTTTTACCTCCCAGAGATGGTAAGTAGGTATTTTGGCCTTCCCAGTATGCCTAAGCTGTCAGCTTCTCCCAAGGAAGTGTCTCCTGGTCTGTATGCAGGCCTGCCCTTGTACTACTCAAGCAGGGAGAAATGTGGGTTCCTCTGATCTCCAGGCAGCAGGATGTCAGTGACAGCTCCTACACAACAAGAATGAGAGATTTTTTTTTTTAAGACACGCATTTTCATACCTCAGATAATAAGGGTTTATCTGTTAAAAGTTATGAAATAGTGTTTAATATTTGCCCATAATGAGATCTGGACTGAAAGACAGATTAAAGAAATCATTCCTTCTACCCATTTGGCTTATTTTAAAAAAAAAAAAAAAAAAAAAAAAAAAAAAAAAAAAAGAAGGGGGAGAGTACACAAACAGCAATAAAGATACAGGCTTTTAAAATATGTAATCACTCTGTTTTGCACAGAATGAATGAGTCAGAAGCTCAATGAGCTGCAGAAAGGAATTTCAGGGGGAGCATGAAAACAGTCCTCCTCCATAGTTGGATAATATCACTTGTGCCTGGAAAAATAAAACCTCCATATTCTAAGACTGAATATTTCCTTTTATATTCCTTCCTATACAAATTCATATGTCAGTTCCCTAGCACACACTCGCACTAGACTACCAGTTGTTGTTGTGCTAAAAAGGATTCTGAAGACAAAAGTATTAAAAGAAAGGAAAAGACAACCAAAACCCTCACTGATTCAGTCACCATTCCTTCTCTGTTAGCTGCAGGGGCAAGCGGTGAAGAGCTCACTTTCAGGGCTGTCACTGCCAGACTGCTAGAATTTACTGTCTCAGGGACCTGCTAGCTGAGCTACTTGGATATGCAGTCCCTGACCCACATCCATCAAAACGAGCCAGGTTAAAGCTGAAACAGGGTAAAAAGTGCTAGCACAAGCAAATCTTCACCGGGGGCAGTGGTGGGGATTGCCAAGCAGCCGCACTTGAGGCATTGCTGCTGTCAGAAGAGGACGTGTGGTCGGCCTCTTGGAGCTGAAATCTGCAGGCACCTAACAGTCTTTGAAGCAAAGGTTTCTATTACTGAACTTATGCTGTGCTCAGCCTGGTGGTACCTAACAAGCTCTACCCCAGGGGTGTGAGAGAGGAACACATGCAATTAATTCCTCTTGATGATATTTGCATAAGAGAGTAGTTGCACAGAACATAAATGTGTATTTTGGGGAAAGCTCAGCCATGAAAATATGACTGCTAGTAGCTAACCTAGTTGATGAAAACAGGAATGATAATTCTCAGTTTAATTTTAGTGTGGTAAACTAGGGACAGAGCTGTAGCTAAAATATAAATTCACTGAAATTTCTGTTTCACTGTACTTAATACAAGAACTGATATCAAGAACAATCTTTCGAGGAACTCATTTTTGCAGTCAAAACAGCTGAGAAGCATCTCTAGGATTTAGTATGTGTTTATTTACACATCAGTTGCACTTAATATTGCACTCAGAGCCTAACTGTGCTGAGGGACATTCAGATACTCTAGTCCAAGAAGAGCACTTGTAAGGGGGCATCTGTCCTTAATCCTGAGTCTTTTTATGCCAAGCACAGCTTTACTTATATTGCTGTAGAAGGAATGGCCAAAAATTATGTTGGGCAAACCTTGTAAGAGTATGAAATATCTTTTATTAAACTAGCCAGAAGTGAAAAACCAGCCTTTTGGATAAGGATGCCTTCTTCCAGCCTGAAATCAAAGCTTTTTTATTATCTTCAGCAAATATTATATCAGGATTGGATAGGTGTGGGAAGTTGTTTCTGTCATAGGTGAGAATGAAAGACAACTGATTAAACATTCATTAGTTTACAGATTGAATCCCTATAGAAGAGGGAGAGGGTAGGAAGAGGTGTGATGTGCCTGGGGGTGTGCCTCATCTCTTCTGTAGATGTTTCTCCCAAGAAAACAAGTATACACATTTATATGTTCATGTATACATGTTTTAACTTCATTATATACTTGGTGTCTTTAGGGGTGATTTTCATTTGCAGTTCAGAGCAGAAGTGAAATATTACAAATCACATGGCACAAAGCAAGTGTTAACTTACAAAGTATGTCTGGTGATCTATTGAAATGAAACACAAGGGTCTATAAAACAGGCTCATGAAGTCTTATTGATTCCAGCATATGATTCCCACTTTCCCCACCACCATAAATTTATGCACGTTCTCTGTTCTAGCCATATTAACTGGTCAGCCTGTTCTATGATCAACTGGACAATTGTACTAGAAAGAGAGAGGAAACAAAAAATGTGCTGAAAAATTCAAATCCTCCCAGATTTACATCAAAGACTCTCCCTTTCCAAAACACATGCATATGAGAGAGCTTCCAGTTCTGTAAGACCAATATGCAGAGGAGCTCCTGTCGTAGGGACTAATGTACAACACCTTTTGTACTGGGACAGAACAGACTAAAATCCAGCTGAAAGATGGTAAGAGCTACCAACAAGTATAGCTGTGCTTAAAGGTAGTGCATGCACTAAACATCCTTCCTTCAGTGTACACTGAAGCAGCAATTAAATACTCCTTTGGTCTGTGGCAGCTGTAATACTGAGATAATGCCCAACAAAGCAAGAGCAAAACCAAAGCTATGTGAACTGATAGGTTTCCCAGGGGCTTGCTAGGAGAAACAGGATCTGGTAGTGCTGATCTATTTTGCAGCTGGATGCGAGACAATCAAAAAATGAGTACCATGTCAGAAGGAAGAGAGAAACCCAGAAAAGTGTGTGTATCCTTCAGCCAGTAACTTTTTTTTGTAAACAAGGGTTTTCTAGGGTGAAGCACTAACCAAAAGGACATGTCTGAAATCCTGAAAAGAGAAGGTGCCTCTTTCTTAATATTACATGTTCAGGAGAACAGAACTTTGAAATTTTTTTCTTTTTTTTTTAGTGTTAAATATTTAAAGACTGTACCAAAGAAATCCCCTCTGCACAACCAGCTACTTCTAATATAAAACTATTCTGGGAGTTTCAAGTATCAGGACTGGGTGCTTGAACCAAGAAACAAAACTTAGTTTCCATGGCAAATAGAAGCATCTCACAGGCAACTAGAATGCATTTGTTTAACCTATTTTGCATTAGCAATTTTGCAGGGAGTGTGCAACAGAGCCACCTTGGTTATTCAAGCCCTTGTAGGGCACAGAGCTGGCATGGCAGCTTTTCTTTCATCAGGTTAATTTTGAGACAGGATCAGGGAGATTAAACTGTAAAGATTTTGCAATTTTTAATTAAGAAATTGTGTAAGTATATGAACAGCCACATGATGAACAAAGTAACCAGACATGAAAGAGTTTATGTTTACACAATATGTACAGTAATAAAAAGAGTCATATAAGGAGAACGATACCTCACTTCACCCTACTAGAAAACAGTGTATCCTGAATTACCTCTCCCTGTGCTTTTATGAATATCCTCTTGTTTACCACGAGCATCTTTATCAGAAGTACCAGCAGAGCTGAGCCGTACAAAACTGTTGTCGGGGAAAAAAGGAGGACATTGTGCATTGCAAATGGTATGGCACCTTGAGAACAAACATGTTTTATGCCAAATCAGAAAAATTACATGGCTTATGCAGGATGACCGAAATGCAGAAATGGCTGGACAAAGAACTTGGAAGTTTCCACAGGAACTTTACTTCTACCCCAAAACCTGCAAACTTCCCAAGCTGGCAGCTGGCTGGATACCCATTGCCTGCAGTGATGCAGGGCCCGGGGGCAAGGCAGAGCCCCAGGGGTGGCACAACACGGTGGGGACAGGGCACCATTAAGGATTAATCTGCAGCAAGGCAGCAAGTTACATTTTACCTGGCCAGCCCATTAACCTTTCTTTCTGAGGGGGAACTGGCTCTCATCGGGAACGGTGGGCTCATGGGGATGGAGAAGCTCACGGCATTTGGGACAAAGGAAGGTGACCACATCTGAAAGGCGTGTCAATATTTTAACCAGTGAGGGGATGGAGGAATGACATGAAAGCACCATGCTTGTGAAGCAGGTAACCTTATACACAGAGTCTCATACAAGTAATGCTGATATGGCCAGATCCTTATGAAGAGTCATGAAAAGAACTTGGGAAATTATCATCTATCTCTAGACCCTTGGTTCAGAAACCACACAAACATGACTAATTTGCCCAGTGTTAGTGTGCAGCTGCAGTCTGTGGAGTTGCTGCTGCCCTCTTCCTTGTCCTCTCTCTGGACCTTCTCCTCTTTTAGATTTTTTGGCTCAGTGGAAGATCATCAGACAACATTTGGGTAATGAACACTAAAGACAAGTCATGAGAATAGAGTGTATAAACAAATTATGTTCTAAACGAAATTGGAAATGTATGTTTAAAAGATGTGTTAATATGGCATTTTAAATAGTTAAAAGACAAAAGTATTTCAGAAAATAATCTTATCTTTTTGGTAAAAAGTGTGATTCCCTTAGTGATGGTGAGCAGTTTGTTATTCGGTGAGACCAGTCAGACTACTGACAGGTCTCTGAGATATCTTTGAGTCTATTGTAACTCATGCAATAGGAACAAGCAAATGGCTTGAGTCTTCTTAAAAGTGGTGATGACAAGATAAACTTCATTCCTTGAATTTCAAAAGCATTTCCATGGAGATTAAAAAGAATTTATTTCACCTAAGAAGACCAACTTGAAAGATTACAGCTGAGTGAAAGGACAGCTCTTGGGCAGTTTTTATTCCAAGGTCAATTTGAATCTTCCTTGAATTATTTGACGACTAATTCCAGAATTAGTCTGGTTTCATGCAGTGTAATTGAGATTAGAACAAGGTCAGAGGACTTCTTCACACATTGGCTAACTTCTTCTAACGCATTGGCTGTTGAATAAACATGAGCATATTCCCTTTTTCGCTCACTGACAATATCATGGGCTAATCTGGAATTATTAAAAGGTTTCTCCAAGCATTAAATAAGACCAGTGGTATTGTTAGCACTTTTTCAGAAACCACAAAAATAATCTTCTCCTAGCAAGTATCTTAGTTTGTAAAAAGCTGTTTCTCAAAAGATATTGTGGCTGTAGACTTACATATCTTTTAACAACTTCCTATACAGATATATTCCAGCTGCTGTGTCATCAGAAAGCACCACCTCCGATGACAAGTATATCTTTAAATTTGGCTTTTATTTCAGTTACTTCTAACTAAAACTAAGGGCATCTGACATTACTCAGCCACATCATTTGTAGTTGAATCATAAAAGAATCTCTGAATCCTGTTGCACAGAGCTGGTACTGAGATCTCTGCCAGCTGCAAAACGTTGTTTACTTGAAACATATAAACTGGACAAACACAGAAATAAAATTTTTGAAAATATATCTCTGAAATGGTTTTTATAACATGGCATATTGGATTTCAGGTGGAAAAGTACAGATTTCATTAAAAAATATATGAATTTTCATACACATGTCCCAAAATTTCAATTGTTCTTTAAGTAAGTAGCAGAAATGCTCAATAAAGAAAAACCGAGTTTTAAAAATATATAATTATGGAAATGTGCAGAGAAACATCGAAGTTACTTTTCAATAATTTAAAGATGTCATATTTTTCCTTGAAGATTTAAAGCCTTGATCTGTCTAGAAACATGGGTGTTATGCTCTGTGTATGACTGCTTTCATAGGCTGTGCATGTCTCAGTCAGATTTCACTTTGCGAAGAAAAAAATAAGCCACTTTACTTTCATCTGATTAAACCACATATATCCTCTCTATGTATCCACATTTTTAATTTTAAAGGTTATTTGTAATATTTTGTCCAATTATTCCAACAACTGAGAATTGTATTACATTGACATTAGGGTTCAACATAATTTATTTGTTTATTATATATAAGCCATGAAAATACACTTTTAAAGGTTAATGTAAGAATATAAGTCTTTTTAAGGTCCAGTATATGCTTTCAACTTTACTTTTTGCACTTTAATTTTTAAGATAAAAGGTTTTATTTAAAATCTTAGTTAACATAAGGATTTAGGAATAGAAAAATCTCCTCTTCAGAGGATTGAAGAAGACAGTGTATGCTGTTACTGCCTCTAGGCCTGGCTATAGAAGAAGCATGAAATACTGAGTGAATAGAGCTTCTCAAATACTACAGACTGAATTTTTCAAATCCTGCATAATCTTCTAAGAACAATACTGAAATGATGGGTGGCCAGACTGTGAGTGAAACAGCCAGCAGAGGACTATATCTAACTTTATCTCATCCTTGAATAAGACCCACAGAACCACAAAGGGCGCATAGTCTTTTTGTATGTTTATTGTAATCTACTTCTCAATGCTGGATGTAATTAGGCTTAGCATAGCATAGTAATCTTACTTTTTTTTTTTAAATTTATTTTCACTGCACTTTTAAAAATAATCTCCCAGCCTTTGTAAAAAGACTAATATTCTTCTGTAACCCTCAACTGATCAGCATCCCACCATTATTGAGAATAGGTTAGTTTGTCAAATCTGTGATCATAGCAACACTCTCTGAATGGCAAAATCACTGTAAATACTGTACAATTATGGCAAATGAATAGAAAGATACTTCTCTATGAGTTTGTTTCCCTGAAAAGGTAAAAGAAACTTGTGACACAGAAAGAGAGAATTTCATACCTCACTGTGGATTGGGTTGAGAGCAATAACTTTCTAATCCTTTTAAAATGGACCAGTTCAGCTCTGAGACTGTCTGTTATCAGATCAGTGATTTCTTCCCAGCCACTAGTTCCAGGTGCTACACCCAGTCCTCAGTTCTGCTGTGAGATGAAAGAAAGCAAGCACTGTTCTTCCTCTTCATTGCTTTCACAGAGAAGACACCAAGGGCTGGAAAGGAACCCAGGCAACCAAGACCCCAAGGTTCCATGAGACACTCAGGGAACTGCAGGTGTCCCCTGAGCTGTTATTGCCTCTGCTGCCGAAGGATACATCCGTCAGTCTCTGTTGGGCTCTGTCCTAGAGCTCCTCTGGCTCAGTCTCAAGTTGTTTTCTTTGAAAAACCCTGCTTAGACACAGCAGCCCATGCAGATCCATCCAGACTTTTTTGGGAAGGCATCAGGCCATTTTGCCCAAGTCCAGTACAGAGCAAAAGGCTTCCAAAATCATAAAGGCCTCAACAATTTGGCACATTTTTCTAAGGGGCAGAGCAAAATATTGGTTTTGTGCAGGTTTCAGCCTCTCACAGACCTCCCAGATCCAACCTTACTGTATTTATGACATGGTAATTGCCATTTGCCAATATAGCATTGATCCACAGAATGGTTTGTCCTCCTGAGTCTGACAGAAAATGTTTCAGAAAAAGGTGAGCAAAACCCCAGAATGAACAGGTGCAGAATAATCTCTCTGTGAGGGTAAATAGCATCCTAACCTCCACTAACTGGTAGTTCTCTTGCAAACTGTAAGTGTATCCTGTACATTACTTATCCTGTCTAATTAACTATGAATGTTCCTATTATCTGTATCTAATCATTTTTTAAATCCTGCTAAGCCCTTTGCTTCAATTATCTTTTAGCAAGCAGTCCTAATAGATAATCACATAGTATATAAAGAGCATTTCCTTTAAATCATGGTTAAACGAGTTGTTTCCCAATTTCACATGCCATCTCTTCTCTCTCCTCTTACAGGACCCATAAAAGGAGTCTCCTGATTTACATTCCATCTGTTTAAATTTCCAATATTTTGTCTCTGTCACTTAGTGTCTCTTACTTGTCTCCTTCCTAGCATGAACTATCTCACGCTCTCACAATGCAGAAGTTTCTACACAATCCTCATGATTTTAGCTCATCGGCACAAACGAGTTTAGGCTTTGTTTTGCTTTGCTTTGTTGTTCTTAGATGTGACTACCATCATTTGGCATACTCTAAGTTTACATAACCATATTCTTTTCCCTATTCTTGTCTATCTTAGCATGGTTTGATTTTTACTACTGATGTTGCATTATGAGCAGAGATTTTCATTACAGTTCAGATGGTGAAAAAAAATGTTTTTCCTGTATGCTGACAGAGACATTTGTTTCCAGCAGTCCCTAGAAGCTCTGTTTAATCCAAAATAGATAACAATATTTGTCATACATAGCTACAATTATAAAAATCCTGTGACAGGCTTTAACAAAAGCACTTTGGGTCTCAGGACTGTGTGCTTTTCTATGACGGATGGTTTGGAATTTTTCAACAAAACATTTTTACATTGAAATATAACTACTATTTCAAATGTTCCATCCTTCTAGAGAAACATTCAGTGGTAACCTTTCTATCTGTATTAAGTTCACATGAAATTGTGATAAAAATAAGTGTGTTTTTGCATGTATGCTTGTAAGAACAAGAGAGGGAGGGAGGGAGAGAGGTGAGGCAGGGGGGCAGGGAAGCAGGGAGGGAGGAAGGTTGACAGTGCTGTAGAGTTGGGTCTGTTCCCCAGGATGAAGAGTGCTGAGACTCAAGACTCTGTTCCGAGTGCTGAAATCCCTGGACGTACACTTGGATTTCCTGTCTACCAGGACCTCCTGGCATTTCAACAAAAAAGTTGAAAGTATCCAAACTGCTTAAACATCAAATTTTCATACGAAGTGCGAGTCTCTTTTTTTTTTTTTTTTTGGTCAGTCCCATCCCTTGGAATCTGCTCTTATCCTGAGGCTTTCAGAAATAGACATTTTCTTTTCAAAGGCAGCCCTTATTTTCCCCTATCACATTCATCACAGTGCTTTACAATTCTGTCTACTGGTCCAATTAATTTAGTAGTTAATGAAGAACTGGTTTCTCTGGTTTTGATCTCATGAACATCCCCTACGATATTTTTGAAAGAAATATTTATCATTTACTGCCATCATATTGACAGGTGCAGAAACTGATTTCAGTACTTTGTGTCATTTCTACCCTTCTTTTTGCATATATCTCAGAACTGCTACCCCAACCATAGTCACAGAACAGTGTTAGAGCTCATTTATGAATGTTAACTATTATTTGTAAGAAAAACAGAAAATTCTTCTGGCCACCTTCTTGTGTTTTTATGAGAGATATGTTTCAATGGACATTTTAATTTTTACATGCTTCAGGCACCAGAGTGACAAATTATATTTTGGATTGCTTTTGCTTTGTGTTTGGCTAAATAAGAATTAAGGAAAACTGGCAAGGTGTGTGAGTTCATGGCCATTTGGTTAGAGGGCTCTACATGGAGAAACGGTACAGCTGGCAGCAAAATTGACGTGATTCAGTGAGTCTCTGTTGCCAAGATAGAGCTCGGCACCAGGCATGGTAAAAGTCTGCCCCAGACATATGATACCTTCCAGTAGGAAGTATCCTGAGAGGAAAGGGTGGGAGGAGGGCAAGCAGCTGCTGAGAGTCAAGAAATTATGGATCAACAAGCATAGATAGCTCATGACACCAGTTGTCTGGGGGTGGTGAAATGTTGATGGAGCTCGGTCTATTATAACCTAAATTTGCTTTTGCTAACAGCCATGCAAAAGATATCTGTAACTGGAACCCAAAGCAAGTTGAAGACATAGTTGTACTGTGGTGCTGAGGTGTCCCATGATTTTTCTAGGCACTAGTTTACAAATACATTTAGTGTGTGGGCTGTGTAGACTCTCTAATCCCCTGAATGCCCCCAATCTGCATACTTAGGAATACTGAAGGAATCTCCACAGTGTTTTCTGAAGTTGTACTTGATAAAGCATGAGGACAAAAGGTGGTATTTATGATCCTACAGGTTGTAAGGCACCTCCCTCCTTCCAAGGGTATTGTCACATGATGCAAGGCCTCCATGAGCACAGACCCAGCAGGTTCCACCTGGTGCATTCACGTGGGGCATGTTTGGTGTTGCGTTGTGCAGGTTTTTAACACTTGTGTAACAATACTGCTGGTCAGCTCTGACCTGTCAGGGCAGTTCTGTGTGGAAAGATGAATGCCATGTACCCTCTATATCATGTTGGGATTCTGTCTCACAGCATTATCTCTAGCTCTCAATAAACCACTGCACTCAACCACCCCAGATTTTAGCAAAGTGTTTCTTTATTGTCTCAACAGTGGTGACTGTTCCCTCATCTTTTCAACAAACACACAAATGCAAGCTTAAGTTGAATTTTGTCTTTCTAGAGGGGAGCTAACTAAGGAAGATTTCATCTTCACTGATGCTCTGCTTGCTGCTCTCCCTCTTGAAAGTGAGAGTGCTAAAATGAAGACAGGAGAAGGTGAGCTTCTGGATGCCGTGTGCATCATGAGCAGCGCAAAACTTGGCTAACTAGATTTCAGAAGCCAAATCAGCCAAGTCTTGGAGCTGCAAGCCCTCATGTAATTTGATAGGAACAGACCGTCCTCTAACTTCCAACCTTTCCAGGTGCAACCGTACCTAATCCCCGTGTGAACGGCAAACCAGTATGTTGCAAGTGGGCACGAATTCTGGATACCAGCCACCTCTACACCAGCGGGGTGCACTCATTATCTGTGTCTGCAGCACTAGCAGGCCTTCTCAGATGCAGATCCTCTGTCTGCGCTTCCCTTGGTTTTCCAGGCTCAAGGGTACATGTGGCTGAGTTTGCCAGAGCACAGTCTGCAGTTCTCCCAATTCCTTATGCATGAACCTTTCATGCCAGGGGTGAGAAAGTCTCAGCTTTAATCCTTGATTAAATCTGGCAAAGTGACAGAGAAGAAAGAAACCTAAACTTAAGCGGAATTTGCTGACTGCTAAAAATCACATATATGTATTTATACGTATAATAATAAAATTCAAAAAATTCTTTTGATACAAAGCACCAAAGAGTTACTGAAATTCTCCTAGTGTGGCTTTTGCTCTTTCTTTAATTCAGGAAGTCAGAGTTTAGAGGGTAAATCCTTTCTGTTCATGCTCTGCAGGCCACATCTGGAAGGTGTAATATTTGCTCAAGTATTTTCTGTACGCAGTCAGGGACTACATGTTCTGGCCATTAATGAGCACTATTTTCCTATTGCTACAGTTTTAAGTAAGGAAAATAGAACAGGTGCAACCCAGATTTTGAGAGCAAAAAGCTGGGGATTGCTATGACATTAACATATGAAAGTATCCCAATTTTCTTGCTGAAATGATCCATCACAAAAACCCCTTAAAACAAATGAAACTTTTTATTTATTTCCAAGCAAGATAATTAAAAAGAACAGTAAGGAAACGGCAAAGAAAAGATAGATGTAGGCACTGAATGGAAAAATGGCATGGAAAAAAATCTATCATTACTCTTTCAGACATACAAGGTGTGTGAATCTTGGATGTCTGAAAGGTTCAATTTTCTTCTTTGTCTGGAAATATTTGAACACTTTTCCCTCCATAGAGAAAAAAAAGTACTCATTCACTTATTCAAGGAGAATAAACTCCTGTATGTTTTAGGAGTTTCTGCATGGCTTCAGATAATAGGGCCAGTGAATGTTTCAGGGTCCCACATAGATAGGAAAGCCTCAGCTCTCAGCTAGAAGGACACATCACTTATTTCAGAGCATTCATTGCTTGTGGAGCTTGAGGTCTCAGTGCAAGTCCACTTAAACAGACAATAGAGCCAAGGGTCTTACTCGTGGATAAGGAGTGAAAATCAATCAAATGCCATTTCTTTTCCTTATTGCAAATACGTGAATCATTAAAAACATCAGAACTCCCTTTTTGTGCTCAGATACAGTTTCTTCTTTTTTTTTAAATTTATTTTAATTTTTAACTGTAGGTCTACTTGTGTAGGTAATGGGGGAAAATTTCCATATAAATTTTTTTCTGCCAGTTATTCAGAAATGAAGACAGAATGAGCTCTTATGCCAAACTGGATGTTGGCTAGTTGTGCAATCATTTCCTTAAATAAAAGTGATTTCTGGGGACACCAAACTTCTGCCATTTCAAACCAGCTACTAGGCTTCTCCTCGAATAAAACAAAATCATCTATCTTAAGTACTACTATTCACCTGTAAACATGCACGATATTTTTACAATAGAAAAAGCAAATTTCCTTTATAACATCGTAAATGGCCCAATAAATGGCAATGACGATAGCAGGGCTGCAAGAAAGTCCCAAGCAAGTGAAATGTCACAGTTTATGGGTTCTGGGTGATGATTACTCGGGTGGATATTCTCAGGCATGTCTGCTAGCCGATGCCTGCAGCCTGGCCACTTTTACTCATCCATTGACTAAACACAGCGTGAGTCATTAACCTTTATATTTGCACACACACACACACGCACACGTACGCGCACACAGGTACACGCGTACATGTGCACACCCCTACCCTGAACAGCCGGGCTTCTGAAAACTTTTGAGCTGTAAACATTAATAATTTATTTGTTCTGGCAGCTACAGGCACTGTTTCCTTCTAAGTATTTCATAACATCTAAAAACCTTCTGCTGGCCTTTCTCATCAATGGGAATTGTTCTGCAGGCACACCCACACACGCACACTCACACACACATACGCAAACACACACAGAGTAAACTGAAAATAGCAAATATGCCATTCAAGAAGGCTGTCATGGAAATAAAGTTCCAGGGCACTGGGTAAGTGTAATAAAACAACAAAAGGTTGTGCTTTTACGTCGGCTGCCTTGTCCCAGCTCTCTTTGCTTGCTAAAAAAAAACAAGCACATAGAAAAAGAATAAGCCAAAGAAGGTGAAATAGCTTGTGAAATATTTGTCAATTCAACTCTTTCATTAGAGAAGATAGTTAAAATAATTATGTTCAAATGTGGAAACACTTTTCTTGGGGAAAAAAAAAAAAAAAGGAACAGGCACCTGACCAGCTTTGATATATTTCAGCTGAGGACTTAGATCAAACATTAAACCTTCAAGTGTCTGGCTTCACCTAAGGTGGTAATGCATATTCAGCATGGATTAGGAACCACAGATTTAAAGGTATTTGTGTGCTTAACTCTTGTGTTGTCAGGAACTCATATACTTCGAAAAAATGTTTAAAATTGAAATGAAAAGTCTACTAATTATTAAACACCCTGAAGGGCATTTCCCTGCCAATTTTAGCATAATTTCTGAAATCACTCCTGCGTAATTGGTTCTCCTGTTAATAGGAGCTGGGTACAGGCGTGTATTTGAATGAACAAGAGTCATAAAGTACCCACTGCATGCACAAGAGATCCAGAGAGAAGAGGAGCATGAGGCCTACCCCCGGGAGGAAGGAGGGTATTTTGACCAAGGATCTCATTGCTTCCCCATGAGAAGAGATGAAAGGCTGGAGTTGGAGTCTGCAGCCTCCTTCCTACTACCAGGTCAGCATTGCCCTCTGACCTCAGCTTCTGCATAAACTCAAGCATTTAGTGTTGTTGTTACATGGGTGTCTTCTCAAAACTGCCTAAGAGCCACATGCAGCTGGCCAAGCTGAGGGAGAGAGAGGGACAGAAAGAGAGAGAAAGAATGTCTCCTTAAGTAGGCAGCTCGTCCTGTCTTCATTTAGTGTTCAGAGAAACTCCTCTTATGAGGCTGTGGATAGCTTACATGAATAATTCCTGGTATTTTATTAGCTTGAAATCCTCATTCTTTTTTTAACCTGTTAATGTATTTTTAAAAAAAAGTTGTGCAGAGGAAAGCTGCACTGTGTCTTGGTCTTTGTTAATAATGTTGTAGGTTTATACTTGAGCATTAATAATTACTGTTGTTTGTTGTTTATTTGCAAAACAGAGAAGACAACCCTTTCCTGTCTCACAGGGGGTCAGTGGCATCTAATGAATTTTTGCATTTTCAGCTGCAGGTTAAAATGCTGTGAACACTGAACCAAGATAGCAGTTTCAAACACTTTTCTGGAATTCTGAATGTTCTTATGGACCATTGTTCTGAAAGCACCCTAGGGCTGTGATGGTGAATGAGCAGACACAGGAGGTATGGATGTAGATGGAAGAAAATTATCAGCTTTTCTCTTTTTGCCAAAGAGCAATACTTCTTTTATTTTTCTCTTTCGCAAATCCAGATGTTATTGCTTCTATCTTTCTTTAATGGGTCTCAGTGGATATCACTGTTGTAGGTTCCAGTTTCTCCTACCAGGCTGTATTTTCTCTTGTTACCATTTTAACAGCTGATAGATGGATGTAAGGAAACGTAATTTCTTCTTACCCTGTCTAACATCTAGTCTGTGCATCACCATGGATTCACACCACACACCTACTCACTTTTTCACTTTATTATGTTAGGTAACCAGTTGAGTCAACTCTAAGCATTAGCTCAAGGGATCAGAAAGAACAGTGATTATTTCTAAATAGGATTGAGGAATTTGGCAGACATTAAGAACATCTGTAGTTATGCTTCTATACCCTGCTTGATGCTCAAATTTATTCTGCCTGTCATTGCCTGGAGGAACAGGAAAGCCTCCATGGCACACACCCAGTTTATATCTGGTCAGATAAGTTTCAGTGCTTTCACTATGTTGGCCATGGCAAGGAGCACAAAGACTGATGGGCAATTTCTGTAATTGCATGTTTCCACGGAGCTATTAGCCAGCGAGTAGAATTCCTGCTGTTACAAATGTAACAGGGGGAAGAAGCGTGCTGTCAAAATGAATTAAACACAGCTCTGGTTTAATTAGCAAAGTGGACTGCGCTGCAACTGTCCAAGGCTTTCTACTGAATATGCAATTTAAGTTGCATGATCTGAAATAGAAAAAGGCCCCTTCACTTGAGCAAATGGATATGTAGGCCCCAGCTGAAAAGAGCAGAAGCACAGTACCCCTGCCAGACTGCTCAGAGACCATATTTTACTCATCCTCACTTCCAGCCCACAAGAAGAGCAACAAAGATGCCTTGAGGAGGGAGCTTACTGCCAGTGGGCATGCTTAGTCCTAAAGCCTTGACTGCAGAGGAACAGAAGCTTTATAGGGAGTCCCTTTGGTAGGGAGTCCCTTTGGTAGGGAGCCCCTCAGAAACTGCATAGACGTTAGTGGCACAGGGATTGGGAAAAAGTCTAGTCCTGGCATGGAAAAACTGTAATTAAAGGTTACGTGAGTACCTATGCACCCCTACGCTTCTCTACAGTGTGCCACAGCTGTACCTTGGAAGAAAGACTTTGGCCACCGCCAACTTCTGCATCGTGCCCAACTGAAGCTTTCAAGAATAAAATAGTGTCAGAGTCCAGGTTTCAAATGTTTATATAGGATCTTCCAAAAGACTTGAATTGAGTGAAGGGGAGTTGTGGTTGAATAAGTTCTCTGCTAATAATTCACTCTGATATGCTCTGATTTTATAACATGGACAGTGTTTTGTACTGCACTCTAGCAGGCAGTACATGATTGAAGGCTAGTAAGCATGCATTTTGCTTTCCTTTTGCATTCATCAACTTGCATTGCTATCATTCAAAAAGCTGAATAGCAAAATGTATAAGGTACATAAAAAGCAGGAAACACTGAGACTGTTCATTGATATAATGATAGGGAGCTGAGCCATACAAGCAAAAGGGTCTGATGAAATGAAACTTTGGTCATGTGAGCAATTCAGATCAAAATAAAATCAACCTTTCCTTCTTTAGATCACTACTTCATGGAGAGCAATTAATGAGGCACAGTGTGCAAACATTCCTGAGTATCATCCATCACCTGGCTAATCTGCCTGCCAACCTGCACAGCCATACCTTCCCACTAGAAATTTCCTCTCTCTCTTCTTACCTTCCCTCTCTACCCTGACTTACACCCCTTTTTAGGGGAGTGGATACAGTCGAAGGAAGAAAAGATATTAATAAGATAGGGAAATGGAGGAATAGTTTCCCTAACAGAGCAGATATATTAATTTACATAATCAAACAAGGTATGATTGATGATTTTCACAGATGACTTTTTTTGGCACCATCACCTCTAATGTTTTCATATGAAGAAATGACTTCCTGTTTTCTATTTCAGAATTTCCTGATCCATCCTGAAACTCATTTTCCAGATTTACACAAGGACAGAAAACTTTTTATGTCACTGGATCAGGAAAGAATACCATCAGCAGCATTAGAAACAGTCTCTGTGGACATTGGATGTGGCTTTTCCTGAAGTCTCTGATATCGGCTGCTGTTCCTTCAAAAATACCCATTTTAATCTGACAACTTTATAAAATCTCTCTGATTTCCCTGTGGTATAGTATCTTCACCATTCATTTTCCTCACCTTATCCCCAGCCAGGTTTTCTGAGAGAATAGATGGGAAATGGTTAATATTCAACTACAAATTGAGAAATACCCTCGCACTTGAAGCACATTGTGTACAATAAGGGGTCTGAAAGGAATCAGAGGAAGCTCAGATGCACAAATGGTTATGTCAGCATACTCCCACACCTCAGAGAAGCATCTAGTTATGTAGAATATCCCTTTATAGACATGCTTACCTCCATTCCAGAGACATCTGATAACATCCTACATTTTAGCATGGGAAATAAGTGAGTGTTACAAACAATAGAAGAGAGAAGGATGATGAGCAGATTATTTCTAAGCACATGACTTAATGCAGATAACTTATAGGAATCCTAATCAAGAAGAGCTCAATTTCTTATTCACTGATTAATAACAGGAATACCCACTGCCATTGGAAGCTAGTGGCTTCCCCCAGTGCTGTAGTACATCATAAGAAAGGTGCTCAGGGAGGAGCAGGTAGAAGGCAGCTTCGTGAGCTGTCCTGGGAATGTGCTCCTTAACCTGTGGGAGAGAAAAAACAAGGACACTGAAGATGACTTAGCAGCACAGCAGGCACTGATAGCACAAGGGGTGTAAAACTGGATTTGTTTTGATTTATCTCTCCTATAGCTCTGCCAATCAACCATCAGTGCCTGCATGTCAGAAATGACTTCTTTGTGTACCACGTGGAGTCCTTGGACCTCGTTTGGTTCAGTGCACATATGGCTGGACTTTGCCTGCAAGGCCCATGGCTATCACGGGTCTCTTCAACCCAGGTACGACTGTTAACAGGGGAAAGAGAAGGCAGCATGCAGTATTATTTCTCATCTGCCCTTCTGAATTCTGAACTGGCATTTACTCTTCCTTGTTTTGCAGAACATCACTCAGGCCTGAATAATACCTCCTTACTTTATCCAAATATCTGACTGTCTGGTTTCCTGCCACTTTTATGTTAGCCTGAAAATTCTTCTAGCCTACATAGAAATGGGACTTGATGATCGATTAAGGATTAAACAAGTCTGATTGTAAATATCTTTTTCAGGCACTTCAGAACATTTTGGTGCCTCATAGTCTGCAAAATCTCAGCAATTAGTCATCTTGAAATGCTGGAGTATCTTGTTTCCAAAGTAATGTATCAAAAGATCAAAATTAAACAAAAATCTCCTATTGATCATCACACAATAAGTGTAAAAAGATATATTGATGTTGAATATTTGTGCTTAATGGTTGAAGTAGATAAAACTCTTAATTTATGCTTCTGTTAATCCCTCAGGTGTGAGGAAAAAAGTTCAACATGATCACACAGCAGAACCCCAGGCAAACAGCTTGTGATGATTCTTTGATGCTAATCCAACTGGAAGATGTGAAGTAGTAAAGAGGAAATGCCTAACACCAAATTGGAAAGCTTTAATTTCATGTTGTGTTAATCATAATTCTATGTCAAAAATTTGCTTTTAAAAAATACTTTCTAGACAGAGGTAACAGAATTGATTTAAACTAGACCCCTTTCTTACACTTTGGTGAAATAAAAAAAATCCTGTTCATTTTTTTTTCTACTTTGTTCAGTTCCAAAAGTATCATTTAAGGAGAGAAATTTTTAAAAAGCACATAGGTCCAATGGGATAAGTTTACTGTCTCCAATTACTTAAATTACATCTGTTCAATCTTTTCAATACTACAGGACTTCTGGGAGACATCTTCTTGGATTGTTTACTGCCAAACAAAAAAATAGGTCTGACGGCAGACCTTCCTTCTACATATAAATAAGAAGGAAGGTCTGCCATCAAACTTGGCCTTTTTGGGCACAGTAAAAGTCATCCCACTTCAGTGCAGCATTGTAGGTTCTGGGGAGGCAGCCTATGAGTCATGTCCTTCTTGCTGACCTGTAGATGCTGCCAAGTTCCCAGGTCCAGATACCAACTTTTATATTGGTGTGGGTCAGTCAGATGCCGAAAAGCATCCCTATACCCAAATTCCTCAGAAGAGAGAGTGAACATAGAAAACAGATCAGGGGTCTTGTAGGTATTGCATCAATCTACAGTGTTACATCTCAGCTATAAGGGCAGGACACCAACATAAAAAATCTTAGCTTGTTTCCCCTCCTCCTCCAAAGACTGAGGAAAGAGTTCTGCATGGACACTCTGGCTGGAAACAGTCATGGAGTTTTGAAGAGACCTCCCTGTTTGCCTCAGTTCCAGCATCTTGGTTCAGATGTCAATGTGATTTTGGTGGTGCACACAAGTTAAATTCCCCTTGGAGGAAACTAAAATGAAATTATCATTTCACAAGTGTTCCAATGCTCCATGGAGACAGCGGGTTTTGAGCCAGGGTGTGGGCCACATTGCCACTAGGTGTTATATAAAATATCTGTGCTGTGAGGAGGCTCTTGACTCTTCCACAGATCCCATAAAGCATCTCTTCTGACATTCAAATGAACAAGTGCCATCTCTGTCTTTCTACTTATCAACAACTGTTATGCCTCAGCTATTTTTGCAAAGATATTTCATCTTCTACAGAGGCGTCCCTGGGTTTGCTACCTTTCCTTTTGGCTACCAGTCCAACCTTGCCACGGTTTCCTTTTCCAACTTGCAATCTTTGTTTTGTCTGTCAAAGTATCAGACAACTGCCCGTTCTCCTGGAAGATTTACAGACCCTTGATGAAAGGACATCTTTCACCAAACTGTGAGATGAAGAGGCTGAAAACTTCTTGGACGGTTGAATAATGTAGTGCCAGTATCAGCAGCTAGCTAGCAAGGTTGCTTGAAATTTGAGCAAAGTAAGATAGTTTTTCTGAAGAAAATAATCACACTGTGAGGACAGGGGAGGTCTGTGTCCATTACAGACAGCTTCAAAAGTTCTGTGACTGGGAGTCCACCACAAAGTTGGCTGCTTGTTTGAACCTCCACAGCCCTGTGTCACAGTGCTACCAGGCCAGTACTGACCTACAGACCCCACGCCTAAACCTTGCAGGAGGCATGTGAGGACATTCAGAGAGGCTTCTGCTTTGGCCACTCCCACCATAACTTGCAATAGTCACCCTCTGTCCTGGCTAATTGGAGCACGGGTACAGTTTCGTACTCACATCTCCATGCTGGGAAAAGAAGAGGGGAACTTCTAGCAACTGTATTACAGGTGTCTATTTGTACCTGTGGTTTAGCATATTGGTGATCTGACCACTTTGCAAAGTATTCTTCAAGGTCTGAAATCTGCAAGACTCTTTTTTCATGTAGCAACTGTCTTTACATCCAAAACTTTTCATCCAGTGCCACCCAGCAGGAGCATCTAGCTCAGTCCAGACATCCAGGAACACTGTGAATACAGCACTCCATGGTGATTCATCCTTCTTAGTTTACTGTAAACTGACACTCTTGCATGGTCGTTTCCTGTAGGCACTGGATTATCACCTGAAGATGAAGTGACGGTACTGTTGCGGTGCGCTCCCCATAAACTGGGCATGGCCACCTTCTCCCCTCCCACCTCGTGTTTCTCCCCTCCCACAATCCCTCCCATTGGCTCTGTACCCCCAGCCCGCCAAATTCAAACCCCGCGTCTCCCTGCACCATTGGGTGTTCTGTATCTTCCCCCGCCCACTCACAGGGGTATAACTGTGAGTGTGAAACACATTGTCTCACTTCTCCTGGCACAACCCCGGTGCCATAATAAACCCCGCACCATCTCGAGAAGCCGCTCCGCCTCGTCTCTCCTTCCTCAGCGTGCCTGTACCATCAGTGGGTTGGGCGAACCCCTGCTGGAACTTCGCCAGCCTTCCTGCGCCTCCGAGCAGTCCGGCCAGCCTCTCCCTGGACCGGGTGGATGCTCGGCACTGTAGCCGGCAGTGCTGCGGCACGGTACCATTCACGATAACACTGCTGCTCCCACTTCTGCCCTCAGTCGAGACTGAAAAGTACATGCTGAACAGCTTCCCTGTTTACAACACAAAGATGCTGCTGGGGTAGCAACTGGCTACTACTCCTCGTCATCTTCCTCCACATCCCCTTAAAACGGCCAGGATCTCAGGAGCAGGAGAAGTGACAACAACAGCATCTCCTTTGCCTTTCTTCAGAGCTTCAAGCCCAGGTTCCTGGGAAGAGAAGAACGAGAAGAAAGGGACTTAGAGAGGATCCTATACCCAACATTGTCAGGTAGACAGCCTGGTGGAGAGAGAAAAAGCTCTGGACAGCACAGTGACTGCTTCCCTCTTTCCAGCAGGTAGTTACAGGCACTGTGTTGCCATTTTTACCTGGCCATGTTCACCAGTTTTTACCAACATTGTCCCCACTTAGGTGTGTTACAACTGACAAGTGGCAGGGACTGTTCCCCAGGGGGGTGTTTGCACTCCTGGACGGGGCTTTTTTCCCACTCCCTGCATCTCTTCCTGGTCTCTCTTCCTCTGTCCTTGCTCCTAAGTAGTTCTTTCTTGGCCAGGTGGGTTTTCCCACCAATTTCCCTACCATGCTGATATCCTTAGAAGTGATGTGGCCTGTCAGCTCAGAAGATGAAGTCACTTATGCTAACCCATTTCTCCTTAGATACAGGTATTTCACCTCGAGCTAAAGCTCTGAGACATCCTAGCATGTGCTGTCTTTTTTTTTCCAAAGGATAAGAGCAAGGTGCCTGAGAAGGGACTGTGGGTTGTAGGTATTGATGGCCATCATAGCATGGGAAGTGTGTGGTGGTTCCTTGAACAGCTGTGTCTTTGTGGAAAGCTTGGCCCCTAAGTGTTCATGAGTAGAAGGGCCAGCACACAAAGCTGGGACTCCAGCTTCAAGTCCCTCTGGGGCAAGGAACTGGGGCAATTTGTGATGCTGGAAGGGCTCAGTCCAAGTGAATCAAACATTTGAGGCAAAAGCCAAGGCACAGAAAAGATGGGAGATTCTTTTCCTAAAATTTGAAAAGAATGACGGAGAAGTGAGACAGAGTTCTGTCTGATATGGGAGGAGAATCTTCCTGCTGAGGGGTCGCTACCCACTGCTCAGGACCAGCTAGATCTACTATTGCAACACTTATCGATTGTCCCATCTCCAAGCAGATTCAACTAACAGAACCTTCAACAAGCTTCTCTCCCACCACTGCGTCGCTGCCAGCTCCCTGCAGTGCCACATGCAAGCAAACCACCCTCAAGCCCTCTTCTCCTGACAGATCTTTGTTAAGCAGCAAAAAACACACCCACGCACCATCCCTTTCAGCTGAATCCTATGTATATTCTGGCTGCTACATCCCCCAGAGCAGCTACTCCAGGAAAGACCTGTGAGGGTAGGAGACTCATCTCAGGAGAGAGAGGGTGGTTTCCTGAGACTTATTGAGTCAAAGCACATACTGATACACAGAAAAAGTCATAGGAGGCAGAAAGCTAAAGACTTAACTAGAGTAACCATCTTTGCTGAAAAGGAGTAGTGTATTGGGTGACACTGCTGAGAAATTGAAGCTCAGCCGTAGGGCTACAAAAATCCACTGTAGCCTCTTCCAGACGAAGAGGACCAAGCAGATCTGAAAGATACTTTGGGATTTTTTTTCTTTTTTAAACTTTATGATTTCCATTATGAAGTTTAATTTCTGGAAAAGATGGGGACATGTAAGCATCTTGTTCCTGATGTTCTCCATCTGAAGGAACAGATAGCATTCCTTGCATGCATGTCACCACAGGTGTTTCACATGCAGAGTGCAACAGGTTGTGCACAGTTTTTCTGAGGAAACTGTTCCTCAGCATTTCAGTCCAAAATGTGTTCTTCCACAATCCTGCAGGACACAGCAGGCACCCATAATCTGGGGGGCACTGTCCTCAAGACTGCTTTGTGTGGCCCTCCGCCTTGCAGTGTGCTGCTGAAATGATGACTAGCACAAACAATAAGAAGCTCACTGCAGCGAGGGAACATTCTTATATTTACAGTGTAGTCCTTAGCACAGACTCATGATCCAGTCATGCATGGATGAGCAGCTTTGCCACCTGGCCTGAGTGTCCAGGATGATCCTTGTTCAGCTTGAAAAGATGGTGCCTACATGTGGTGGTCGCTCAGCTCCACCAGGAGCAAAACATCCAAACT